>JASAND010003614.1:0-56938 GCA_030248195.1 Trissonchulus latispiculum
TTGCGGTATACTACGTCTATAATCAAACGCCAACGCGTATATATACTATACATACATACATGCATACCTACATATATGCATTCAATTAACAAATCCTTAAACTCTTGTATACTACGTATTATGGATTATCTGTACTTTAATACCCACTATATATACATATTTGCGTATATGACAGACCATCTTCATGCGCATATGTACCCATACGTCATTTCTGATAGTTGACAAGTAGCGAGTCCCTTATGTTGGCACTCCTTCAAATGTAATGACCGTAGTATATTATGCACCCATAACCCCTCAAACACGAAATTTATGCGTCTAGACTGAAAACAACAATCCTTACAGGCAACCAGCACAAGTTGAACCATACGTCCTTAAACGGACGTCATAAATTCTTTCCCAATAAAATAAAATCCTATTAAGCCCAAGGCGCAAGACGGTAATCTGTAACTCAGCAATAAACTAGCCCCAACCGCATCCCAAATAGCAGCCTAGATCTATTAACATCTGCGCAATATATATATATATATATATATATATATATATATATATATATATATATATATATATATATATATATATATATATATATATATATATATACTAGTAAACTAACATATGCTGATAGAAATGTGGCGAGAAATGACCCGTCAATAACTGATATTAATAACCTAAAAGCTATAGGGCTGCAACCCCAAACAAAAGCCTTCAGTCACCAGTGTCTCAGCCTCGACTAAAGTCGGTTTCTGAATTCTGAGTTTCCTTGCAAGCAGTACTTCTTGCCTGATCAAATACCATTTAGATTTTACCAGGCTAACAACTTTAATATGTCTGACAGTGGTGACACCAGCGACGTAAGTTACCCTTTATTAAATATGAACTATCTTAGTACGTTAGAACCGGCTACGGCAATGGAATTTATAGCAGCCCACTATCTTTCTTGGGGAACTATTTGGAACATCAACTATTCCAAACCTCCAGACGTTTGGCTCAAACACTTTTGCAACGAGCATGGAGTTCAACCAACACTCCCGTTGACGTGCTTCGGTATTATTAGAGAACAGACACCGACTTGTCTCAGTAATTTGAAAGAGTTCGAATCTCTCAGCGACAAATTCGCTAGTTACTTAGCCCCGGAACAGCTAATTTATGCTACCCCCAATTTCTACAACAAAATGTTGTCAGCGGCGTATGTCCCCGAATTATATCTCACAGTTCCACCGCTTTTTAAAATAACTGACGTCACTGAATTCGTTACCGCGTTCAGCACTGTCAGCAAATGGTCGCTTCGCTATCATAAAAATGCTGACCTTTGGGATGCCCGGGTTTTGGCTGGGCTGGAGTACATGCGTATTGCGGCACGAAGTGCCAAGATGGTAGCATATACCCTTTTTAGCGCTCGATTTACGGAACTTGAACTGTCCGAACACCTCATTTCATCTTGTCAGACAGTATTTGCTGGACAACTATCACTTTTACCGAGCGTAAATCAAACATTTGATATCACTTTTAAAAATTATATCCGAGAACGTAGCCTTATTCGACTGACTCCTTGTTTTGTAGACGAATATACTGACGATGCGACCTATTAACCCTTTGTTTGTATACACCACCCCCACCACCAACACTTCATATCCTCCTGGTGTACAATACTACGTACACTGACCTGCTATATAACGCGTTATACTTGTAATGCATACTAAAACGATACCCTCAAATTCTAATCCCCGTCCAAGTACTGAAATTGAACATTATCGTGGATGGATACAATCGCCCTCAACAATTGACACTATACGCAAACGTTTGTTGTCGAACGACTCGTATCTCTCAAACATGAGATGAATATAAAACATCTACGTGCATCAGCTATGCATAGATATACGTATATACATTCAATAGCTTGACACGTCAGACACGCATAGATATATATGTATAGTTAAGTCCTATGAATCATTTCACCACCCTATATTCCCTACTCGACCAAATCCCAACTTAACGTGCATTTTTCGTACCTGCAACACGTAAACATCGTAACATTTCTCAACACTCCGCACATATATACTATATATACGTAATGTATGTATATGGACTAGTCACGACTAGTCCCCGAGAACTATAAGGGGCCCAATATGGGGTGCCGCGGTGGAACGTTCGAAGGCGGAATCCGGGGGACTTGGGTGGATGCGGCGCGCTTGGTTTTTGTTGGTGTAGGTTGTTTTTGTTTTTTTCGGGTGGACGGTAGCGTTGGTTTGTGAAGGGAACGGATTGATGCGGGAGCGGCCAGGTAGCCAATTTTTTGTAAACTAGGCCGGGTAGGGGCGGTTGTTGAAGGCTGGGGTTAATCCTCGGGGGTTTTGAATGGGCGCGGGGGTTGGTCGGCAAGCTTTTGGAAAATTCTGTGATTAAGGTTTTGGGCAAGGGGGTATAGGGTTCGGGGCGCGGTGGTAGCGCGCGGTGCGGGGCATCCGCGTAGTTAGCGCCCTACGAGTAGTGCCGCGGTTATGGGGTGGGGGGGCAGTTAGTTGGCCCGTATCCCCGGGAGGGCCGATCTATTCGGGTTGGCGTTTGCGACATATATTTTGTAATGGTAAAGTGGGGGCGCGGGGTATACTAGCGTTGCCGGGCGGCGGTACCGTGGAGAGTTGTAAGGGGGGCGGGGCGGCGGTATTTATAGGTGGTGCGGGTAGGTGGTTCGGTGAGGGGGGGGAGGGGCGGGCCGAGGGGGGGGGTATTGGTGGGAGGGGGTGGGTGTATATGCTATATATAGTTGGGGGGGGGTGTGGGGGGTTTTCTTGTTGTTGGTTGGTGGGTTTTTTTTTGTTTGGTGTGGTTTATTTGTAAGCGGGTGATGGCTCGGCTGGCTCCGGTGTTTTTGGGTTTGTGTTCGGGGGTGGTTTTGCTTGGGTGGTTGTTATAGCCGCTGGCGAGTTTGCCGTGGTTGGGGGGTGGTTGGTTTGGCTGTTTCCGTCTGTTGTTGTCTTATTGTGGGTGGTATACATAGAAACCACGTGACGTCGAAGCCGTTATCCATTTATCTGGGCGATATATATCGCAGTGCCACATGCAAGAGTTGTTCAACAAATAAGCAAAACCAACAACATACAACAGCGGACGGTCCAAAACTTGGTTAGAGATCTACATACCCTCTGCCTCTATATATCTATATGCTATGTATCCTATTTCAGAGTTCGTCAACTACTGGAACTGTCGACGAGACGTGAACCAGTCCCAAATCGAAGCCCTATTCGGGAGCGATTCGTGCTCCGATGCTCCCATCAGTCCTACCCCGGATCGTGAACCTTGCGATCCTTCCGACACTGAACCCCCTCGTGAACCTGTTGTCCCCGTGCCGGCTTGCGTACCACCGGCGCCGTTCCTAAATGATTCCTGGCAAAGTGAAGGAACCTTCGCGCAAGGGCAAAGAACCGCTTCGAAATAGCCCCCCATGTGCGCCACCCTTGAAAGCTGCAGCGCATCCAAACTTCAGCTCCAACTTCAGATGGCTACGTAGCCTCGTGGGCTAACAGCTCTACTGCCCCCGGAGATCCGTCTCTCCCAGGCCCCAGCATCCGACAGCTCCCACCCAAACGATCACGCTCCAAACCGCCCCGCTCAGCCGCCAGAGCTCAGCCCAAACGCGGCCCCACTACCTCCTCCCACCGGCCCTCCTCGGGCCCCGGAGGTGCTACCTCTTCCACCGGCGGCACCTCACCCGTCCAGGCGGCTCCACCGACCCCCAACCATGGGCACATCAGAGCCACGACGCTCATGTTTTGGGGAAGCTGCTTGTCATAGCTTCACCGAGCCATCCCGGCCCGTCTATGAAGCTATCTTACCGCAGGATCAGGAGGTTTACTTTCACCCTCGTCCTGCCGCGGCTCCGCCTCCTGGCGGATCCACACCTTCGCGGCAGCGGTGTCGATTGCGCCGCCGCGAGCAGCTCCTCCATCACGCGGCCAAGCTTATTCTCTACGGCTTGGATAACCCTAATGGAGGAAAGCCTAAAATCTTGTCCGGCGTAAAGCTTTTGGGAAGTCTTGTCCATGACTGCCGCCATACCCAGGAGCTGGAAAATCCACTGCCTGCACCTGTTCCTCTCTTCAGTCGTCGTCGCCAGAACCACCGTCACCACCCCTACAACCGCTAATGGGACTTACGCCTCTCACGATGGCCTGAGAAATTTTTGTTGCTTGTAACCGCGGACGTTTGCTTCCTCTGAGGGGAGCGTATTGCAACATCCTATTAACACAAAACTTATAAAACACAATAATACTCATGTTATTTGTAAATAGCTGCATGACTTTGCGTATATACTCAATCTCATTTTAACTGTCTCATATACTCCGTATATACCCATTTGCTCTCACTTTTAATCATTGTCCGTCTGCCTCAGTAATTTAGTGTGAATTATGTCATTAATCTGTAGGAACATGATCTGTCTGTGTTTGTCTGCTTAATCGTAAGTCCATAATTTGTTTGTTCATTCTGTAAACACGGCATTCTAATCTTATTTATGTAAACTATCACATTAATCGCCCATCATGTTAGTAACTCATGTGTAACAAATATTTGTCAGTAAGCCAGTAATTTGATGTCTTTGCGAGATAAAGCAGCCTATGAAAGCTGGACTTGTAAATAACAGTCAGTCTTGTTGTGTTCTGTGAGTAAAGTTAGTGCTGTGTTCAGAGTCTCTTTCTGAGATAGGTTTCCGTCTGTAACTAACAGACGAGATAATAGTATCTTTCACGAGCGCACAGCTCAGAGAAAGGGACCTACAGTCCAAATCAACTAATATTCCCTACCTACGTAGGAGGATCAAACTACTCTACCCTACGGTAGAAGGATACGAAAGTGACCCCACTGTCACCAACTACGCCTAGCGCACGCACTGGAAGTCACACTGTGACATAGTGATATTTCTTTTGTGAACTTGTTCACAAAAAACCCCCCCGCCGGTGGCGAACCCAGAGGACATGGCAGGGAATCCAATATTTGGTTGGATAGCTTAGAGTTAGGACATGTCATATGCATAATATGGGGTAGCTGCGCAAAGTCCATTGTGAGTAGTGAGTACCAGCAAAAATTTCAATTTTGGTCCGTAGTTGTTCGAGGGTCCGATTTTGGGTGGGTCGACTATTTTGGGCACCCTAGTAGGAGGAGTTGAACCTCGGGAGCCAAACTTACATATGTTAGGTTGGGACTTGTGGCTATTACCATGCAAAAAATTTTCCGGCTGTTGTTATTAGCCGTCTAGGTGGGTGATTTTTTTTTGTGAATTTTCGGGGTGATTTTTTGTGAACCTTGCTATATCAAGTCATTTGGTTCACTCCTGCTCATTTTTTGACATTTTGAAAATGACACCTACTTTTTGGTCCAACCATCTGAAAATTTGACAAAAGTTTGGACCGATGTAACTTTTGACTGGATTGGGATAGAAAAGTTTTGCAAATATCTGCAATGATGGCAACTCTTCCTCTTTGCACACAGCCAAAATTAGACTGATCCGATGCACCGTTAGCCTGACACATTGCCAAACGTGGCGGGGAAAACTCACCTAAATTTTTTTGAAACATTTTTACCAACTCAACAGGGAAACAATTCGTGGCTATTAGTGATGGTCACCACTCACCGGATATTTTTTCATATCCGCATATCCGCCTATTTTGCGTTAACGGATTATCCGGTTATCCGCCTATTCCAAACTTAACTTAAAGAAAATTTTTAGATTTTGCAGTTAAATTTTCAATTTTTTTGTCTATTTTCGGCTGGCTGTGAATGTCTATCATGCAGCCAAGCCGCAACCTTCGTCTCAAAAATACTTTCAAAGGAATTGTTGAAAAATATTTTAAAGTTTTTGAAATTTTTGTCAAAAATTTGCTGATTTTTCATTGTTTTGACTGAAATGTACACGGATATGTGGATATATATATTTTTCTCAAATCGGATATTATCCGGATATAAAAGTGCCCATCACTAGGCTATAGCACAGTGTTATCGAGGATGCTGCGTCATCCTATGCTGTCAGATTTGGGCAATTTTGATTACCTGGGGAGCTAGAGGCAAAAACCTAAAAGTGCTAAAAGTGCAAGTTCGCTGCTGGAGGACCATGAATTGGGACTTTTAATAGCCAATTGTACGTAAAAAACCGTTCTTTACACGTTAGAATAATAAGTTTTATCAAATTATATACATCGTTTTTAGCATTTTTCAAAAATTGCCCTATGTTTATGTGTTAAACTTCATGAAACCTGTCCATTTGATGCTGTGGCCTAAATTATACATGAGGATCTCAAATAAAGCTATAGGTTATACCTTTTCGATTTGACTATATTCAGAACTTAAAAAAGAGTTGAATTTTACACAGGAAGTGCTGGAATCGCGCCACGACAATTTTTAAGACCCAGAGGGGTTCATTTCCATTGGGTCTCCGTCTTGTTATTGGGTTTTTCCCCCGCTACTTTTTGCATTATCTGATCCAACGGTACAACCTAAAAGTTCCGACTAAAAATCTTGGAATCAATGAAGTCAGCACCAGTCCCGAGTTATCCTTTTACGGTAGCCTATATAAGTTAATATTTAGAACTTTGTGGAGGAGGAGATTCCGATAAACCCATCATAACTAATAGCATCCGCTACTGATATCAAATCGATAAAAACGCTTCAGATTCTGAAGAAAATGCCAATTAATTCATACTCTATATATTGGTCCTTGGCTCAAAACATTTCCGAAAATCGGGTCACATCCGGTCCATGTCCGGTAACCGGATGCACAGGTCACAAACCTGTACAGCAAGATGGTAATGCAAGGTTTTGCTGATTGGATTTTTTAGATCAGCTCTAGAAATTGTCTGTATCCAAAATTTTGTCCGCTTTGGAGACCAAATTGCGCGTGATCTATGGTCGTCCGGTTCGCAAAAAACCGGAAAAACCGGTTTTTCCGGCCTGGTGCTCGGAATCGCGGATTAAAAATGTCTCGGCGGCCAAATGAATGTTTTGGAGGTTACCATTTCCGCATCGGTGTAGAAGAACAGAATTTGGTCCATTTCCGGTTCTGTTCTGAGCTTGTAGTCTCCGAGATTTCATGTGCTATTATCTCAGCATCCGGCCGGGTCTTGAAGTCAAATTATTGCATTAAAATTATATTTGGTCTATCCCTAACCAACACCAACCTCAAATTACTTCATATCTGCTGTAAATTTTGAATGGCAGCGTTTTGTAAAAATGGTTCGTAAAATAGCTATATTTATATATAAAGCTTAAGCGTATGTGATCAAATCTCATGTCCGGTTTAACAATTAGACAAAACAACAAAAATCGATTTTTAAAAATGCCATCGCAAAATTTCAGCAGATATGAAGTATCTTGAGGTTGGTGTTGGTTAGGGATAGACCAAATATAATTTTAATTATAATTAGAATTTCCGAATCAACTCGGATATTGAGATAATATGCCCAGTGAAATCTCATATTTCAAAGCTCAGAACCGGAAATGGTGACCGGATATTCGATTGTTTTGACAATCGGAAAATGAAAGTAGCCTCCCAAACATTCATTGTTGCCAAAGGGAACATTTTTAATCCGCGGATTCGAGCACCAAGCCGAAAAACTCAGTTTTTTCCGGTTTTTTGCGAACCGATGATTAACGATCACGCAATTTTGATTCCAAACCGAACAAAATTTTGGATACAGACTGACTTCAACCTGAGGAATCCAAAATCAATCAGCGAATCCGTACGTTTGACCACCCATCTTGCTGTACAGTTTTTGTGACCTAGCATCCGGTTACCGGACATGGACCGGATGTGACCCGATTTTCGGAAAATGTTTTGAGCCAAGGACCAATATACTAGAGTATGAATTAAATTGGCATTTTTCTTCCGAATCTGAAGTGTTTTATCGATTTATATCTGCAAACGGATATAAACCTGACATTTTTGTCATTTCCGAATCTCTCCTCCTGAGGATTCTAAAAATATATATCATATAGGCTACCTTCAAAGATAACTCAGACTGGTGCTGACTGTCTGTCTCAAGATTTTTTGGTCAGACTTTAGAAAAGTGCAAATTGGTTTTAAAAGGAAAGTTCTAAGTACGCCATAATACGGTATATAGAGTTCTCATTAAAATTTATAACAAAAAAGTAAAAGCCAAAACTGAAAAGTGGGGTTTCCGCATATATACGCGCATTTTCCTCGGTGATCCTACTCCACGAACCCCGTGGTTCCCGTATTTCTGGCATTTTTAGTTTTGAAAGGGGGGAGGTAAGTGAGCCAAAGTGTAAAAATATACCTCGGAAAATTTTAGCGAAAGCAATACTTTTAAGATAAAAACGCAAAAATCGCTGTTTTTAAGCTTAAAATGAGCCGCGAGTCCATAACTTGCCAAAAATTGAGGAAATTTTTGGAAAATTTGACCTCAAAAACCTAATTTTTTGACACTTTTGGGCGACCCCCAAAAAGTGGTGGGGCTCCGAAAAAAGTGGGAGGGGGGAACCAAAAATTTTCGGGGGCCCAGAAAAAAAAATGCCAGTATCTGTGTAGCACTGTATCCGTCAATACTGTGTAGTTAGTAGTTGTTTTAGTGTTTGTTTCAGAATACATTTTCATGTTAGGACATTTGGTGAGTAAATTTGGTTTCACTTGTTTGTAATTTTGTTTGTAATGTAATGAATTTGTAATATTTTTTACTCTATGTGTAAAGGTAAAAGTTAGTAGTTAGTAGTTCAGGGTGGCCGGGCGAAGTTTGTCAAATCTCAGCACTTGTGGACTGGTCACCAAAACTTTAAACAGTTTCAAAGCCCCAAAAAGTTTGCGATGAAGCAGCGAGGGTTACTATAATTAGGCCAGTTTTGCACGCTTTTCGAGATGTTAGTTTTGCCGTTTGACTATATAATGGAAGAAATGGCTAACAAAAATGCTCCGCAGAAAATATGAAGGGCTTTAATGTGAGTGAATGTTGGGATAATTTTTTTAAATGACGCGACTTTATTCTTTAGAATTGTGAAAAATCAACATTTATGTAAGAAATTCCGGAAATTTTTAGCAAATTTTCGTTACTACTTTAGCTTAATGAACGTAAAACGTAAAAATTCGCAAAACTTCCCCCAAAAAATATGGCCCGAAAATCGGTTTTTTCGGCGGCCTCCGGCAGCCGGTTCACCCCCCCCCCCCCCCAGCTTCCGTTCAGGAAGCTTGGGGGACATTAGTGCACATGTCTGCTACTGACAATTCCCAAATTTTATCACTTGTGCTGCAGCATCATGGAACTGTTGAAAATTCTTGCCGCCACCCCACCCCCCACCCTAAGCGATTGGCGAAAGCAAAAAATTATTTCGGTTCGACTCCCACCCTTTCAAAATCCTGGGTGCGCCCCTGGAAGGTCAGGTACAGGCGCGTAGCCAGGGGGGGGGAATGGGGGGAATTCTCCCCCCCCCGAAATGGTGTTGCCCCCCAGGAATTTTTTCCTGCCATGTGTAAAACGCCCATTTTTCAAAAAATTTTTGCGCCCACGGCGCGAAGTTAGTGTATTATACCATTATAATACGTGTTTCGCACTTAAAAATGAGTGCCAATTACCCTATTTGGTTTACTTTGACCGCCTTCTGCATCATTTGGATGCACGAACACGCACTGTGCCTTAAATATTATTGCAATTTCCTGGCTTATCCCTTGGCAATTTTTTATGGGGGGGGGCCCCCCCAACGATGGGGGGGGGGCTCACCCAAGTGGGGGGCATATTTTTAGAAAATTTTTTCGAATTTTTGTGGGTTTTTTGTGTACAAACTGCTAAAAATCGCTAAAAATGACTAATTCTAGGTGTTTTTTACGCTAAAATAGCGAAAAATTTAGTCAAAAATCCGGCGAAGCCGGAAAATTTTTTGAAAATTTTGGGTAAAAATGGTAAAATTTGGGAATTTTTGGGGTTATGGGGGGGGGAGGTCGGGATTTATGGGGGGGGGGGCTCCTCGAATGGGGGGGGGGGAGGTCGCCGAATGGGGGGGCGGCCCCCCCCCCCCCCCCCCGAGGGGTAAGCCAGATTTCAACGAATGCGCTGTAAAAATTCCACGAAGGTCACGAAATAGAAAAATTTCTCTGCTTCTGGGGGGCTCCGCCCCCAGACCCCCCGAGAAAATTGTTCAGGTATATGCGTATAATTATTCAGTATAATTATTCATTATTCATTTAATCATTATTCATAATTATTCTTTAGTTTTGTTTATATAGGTTTCTATTTTGGTTGGTTTCTACGGAGGTATAGTCCTTGCTCAAAACTACGAGGTGTATATATATAAATCATACGTAAGATTTGCATGCATAGTTTACGTCATCATGGGAATATGAGGAAGTAATTTTTGGGTTCAAGCCTCTGGAAAATAGAAACCTCTAATGTTGCCGAATTGTTTAAATCAGACTTTCGAGGACGTCCCCTGAAGAATGTATCTCCCGCGATATCTAGTATCTAATTTGTACATCGTTTCCATGTACCATTTGTACGTGTTTGACACGCCAAATCGAGAAACAAATGCTCTGTTTGGTGTTGTGTGGCCGGTTTGCGCATCATTGCTTGCATGAAATCGTACTGAGTCGTATTGATTTTTTTCTTCAAATAATATATACTCTGAAATCTAAAGACGTCACAGATTAGAAATAGTTCGCAGTTTCTGGGGATTCCGGCCCCCAAACCGAACCCCCCCGACAACTTTTTTCACCTACCCCTGGAAGTTTTTCTTGCTTACTTGTGGTTATAATGCTATTGTGTATACAGGCGAGTAGCCATTTGTCATCCCAAATTATGGATACCACTAGAATTTTTTCTGCAATGCTAAACTCGCATTCTTGAAAATATTTTCCTGCCGTCCATTCCAAAGTTGTACTGTTTACTATCATTGTGTGTTCAATTGGTACGTTAAAATAATATGAATACCAGAAGTACCTTTTTATGGTTTTACCAGTTTGTGCACTAAAACATGAGCCTAAAAACTGAGCCTTTAGTTAAATTTTTATTTCAAAAATGCTTTGAAAACAATTGTCCAGAAATATCAAAATAAAATGATTAATTAACTTCAATCCTCCACTAGTTTTGACGTTTCTCTCGAAGTTTTCTGGCATCGCTTGTGTGCGTAATTTTGTTCGTATAAACACTTTTCTTCTGCGCTGCCAATGTCGTATATACATATGAATCGATTTCTGATACATTCAACCACACTGCCTGCACTTCCGGACAACCTTCAAAAATGGGTTTGGCTCAGACTTTCAGAACATGTAGCAACCCAGCATAAAAAGAAAACCTGCAAATATCAGAGTCCAACTCCGTACAGTCACCGAGTTATAGCAAAATTAGTGTTTTTCGACTCTGCCCCCAACGACGCCGTGTGACTTCGCTTATCAAAATTGGGTTCATCCCGATAGAGTAGACTCACACAGCTCAAATTTTAACCAGAAAGGGACCACAGATGGGTCACCTATCCATGCGAATTTGAGCTTTCTAGCATTCATATTCGGCAGTTTACAGTGATCACACCTTCGCTTGAGCCTCTGAACTCGGTTGGCGCATTTCCACATTTTTAGACCTAGCAACCTTATTATTCGTTAGATAGTACCACTTAATTTCTGTAAATATTATTTATCTATGTGGTACCAATATCCGTGCCAAAAATGAGCAAAATCCCAGACCCATTGTTGAGATATGGCCGTTTAAAGTTCGAAAAATAATCGATTTTGAGCCAAAACAGCGATTATGGCAAGTTTGGCCCTCCATAGCCGACTAATGAAAAAAGATATTGGCGTAATATCGGCGGCCTTATCTCAACAATGGGTCTGGGATTTTACTCATTTTTGGCACGGATATTGGTACCACATAGATAAATAATACTTACAAAAATTGCGTGGTACTATCTAAGGAATAATAAGGTTGCTAAGTCCAAAAATGTGGAAATGCGCCTACTGAGTTCGGAGGCTCAATCGAAGGTGTGATCGCTGTAAACTGCTCAATGTTAATGCTAGAAAACTTAAATTTGCAAGGATAGGTACCCCATCTGTGATCTGTAATCCCTTCCTGGTTAAAATCCTACCTGCCTGAGTCTACTCTATCGGGCTGAACCCAATTTTGATAAGTGAAGCCATGCGGCGGCAGAGTCCAAAATCCCTAATTTTGCTATAACTCGATGACTGTATATACGGAGTTGAGCTCTAATATTTGCAGGTTTTCCTTTTACGTTGGGTTGCTTGCTACAAGACCTGCTAGTGTGAGCCAAATCGGTTTTTGAAGGTTGTCTATGTAATGGTTGACCCTACCAGAAATCGACTCATATAATATACATTACATACAACATTTTTGATTACAGATACCACGAATTCCACCTCCTGGTGATCTCTGGCAAGCTGTGCAAGAATGGTTGGATGCTAACAAAAAAGATCAGGACTAGAGCTTAAGCTGTATATATACGTACTTAGGGTTTGACTTTGAACTCCTTTTCGGTGGAAGATTTGGCATGCCTGAGATAAAGATTGTCCATGTGGTTACTTGCAGCAGCGAACATCGGAAGTTCCCGGCATCCAACTTATTGGATTATGAATCTCAGAAAAAATGGAAATGTGCGCAACCTGGTAAATTTCTTACTCTGTTATGACTGGAAATGCTAGGCAATGGATTGATATGATGACCTCGCAGTAGATTTCCATCAGTCATGGGTGTGTCCCATGACAATTTTCTCTGCACCCCGTCACATCACTTTTACACATGTTGGAATTGATTTCTGATCACTTTCAAGACGTATGTGTATAGGTAAAAACTGGAAGGGGTAGGCTTATCGAAATTTTTGTGCTCAAATGTTTCATCTATATTGATTTAATATTAAACATTAAAACATTCGCATACACCTAATTTATCTGCTAGAAAGAGAAAAGCTACCAGTCCAAGGGTGTTGCAGTTTGAGAAGGCTTCCCTAATACATTCGGTTCATATTTGGCAATGAAGGCTCTGCTTTTGTTGTTTTTGGTTGGAAAATCTGCAGACACCAGAGGAAAACTACGAGGTATTCAGTTGTTCATAACACGAAGTAAGCGCGAGGTTATTAACGAAGCGCTCGCCGGACGAGACGTCGTAGTGTACCATAATTTTTTCTCATGGAAAACATTGAGACTGATTCGGCCCATTCTCGTTTCCCATGCTGAAGCGTCAAAAATTCGTCCACTAATCGCCACCGAAGAAGAAGAAGAGAATCACCAGGAAGACACACTTGTCGCATGCCCCGACCATACTGACCACAATCAAACCGCCCACGCCTATCCCGCCTGGATCCTAACCCTTAGCCTTGAGGTCCTCTGGGAAAAGCCCCCGGGACGTCCTCGGTTTTCTAGCTTGCGTCCGACTCCGTCTTGAGGTAAGTCCGGGCCGATTGAATCTGTATAGAGGTGGATGGAAGATCAACACCAACAGCATGAAGAAGAGAAGTCATCAAAAACCTGACGTTGTCGTGTTTGCTGGGTTTTTTAATTATTATGTTAGCTAAGGAAGAGAAATATGTTTCCACCTAACCTTCGCCAGCCGTTTTTCTGAAAAGGAAACGGGAAGCATATTTCTGGTTCAGCCGTTAGCTTAAGCTATCCATCGTTAAGCATTGGTCGGTACCTCAAAATTTATTTGGTGGGAGGATAACAGGAGTCTATGCTGAAGTGCCGGACCCCTTCCACAGATGCAGTGATCATTTGAGGTGACACTCCTGGCTCCACGGCTGAGAATCTGGGGATGACCACCGGCACCCAATGTTTTGTGGCAAGACGGAGATATCTTTACCTTACCACGTGTCCAGGGGCCGATGTCAATGTCTAAACCTCTCGGGGCAGATTTCCTGTTTTAACGACAGCAAAATTAACCCGACCTTGCTACTACCTAGGCATACATTTATTTATGCAAGTCAGGATTGAATTGGCGGGCTCGGCAGTAGAATTTGAGGACATGGGATTGACGTATTCGAGATGGTTGTTGTTGTTGTTGTTGTTGTTGCCGGGCTACTCAGCCACGAGGCTGTATGAGGGCGCTAACCTTTGTCTCTCCCCATCAGTTGTAGCTAGTATGATTCTCGCTTTGTCGCCTGAATACTGTCCCACAATGGGAAGCTGGAGCAGACACCTTCTTGGCTTTCTGCTCCAGTAGTAAGACATCTATATATTAACTGTTCATATGCGAATTAGAGGAGTACAGCATCTTTCGACACTCCAAACCCCAAGCGTAGATGGAATGGGATCGGAGACAAACACGGAAAGTTGTGTGATTCATTTTGAGTACATGACTTGTTTGTACCCAGCGTTTGACGCGAGATGTCGGTTGTCACTAGCTTAGCCAGAATTTTAAGGGGAATGCAACAATGGCAGTTTACACATTGCGGGAGATTGGAGAGCAATTATTGGGTGTCTACCATTCCGGGCCACTTCCGGTTGTCACGTTCACGCAGAGGCGGAACTGTTTCGCATTATTTGCCAGACGGGTGTTAAGACATAAGATGTCCATGTGCATCGAATTACATGTGTGCTCTGCTGTTAAAGTACGTAAATGAAGGGTCAGGCGAATCGGAGTTAATGAAAAGTTAAGCATAGTTAAGGAAATGTTAATTTCTCCATCTTGCATTGTGTGAACAGCAACTACCCTATTTCATTAAAGATTGAAATGGGATGATTAAATAGATTAAACATCAGCTGGGTTTAAACCCCAAAGCGCCCTTACTACATCGAGATTGACCTGCCTCCTGCAGAAACCACGCCTACTAGGTCTTCGGTTGTTCGGTACCCAAACTTTACAGTGAAAGCTGCAAGCTTTTTAATACCTTTCAGTATTATCTTTATATTCCTTAAACTATAGGCTGTATTTCTTAAACTTACAGAGTATTGATCCATTCTCATTCATTCTTCAGACATTTTGCGTCAACAGATTAGAACAATTTACATGACATATTTCTGCAAGCAAACATGCCATTTGCTTTAGGTTTTATTGACAGCCTCTGCATTTATGTCGCCCAGTGAAAGTCGTCAGGGAACCAATCAGAATCGAGTGCGATTGTTCAGCTCTGATCAATTGGATAGAAAAGTTGCTTCTAAAAATTGGGATCGACTAAAGATTATCTGCAGCCAACCATTCAACACTAATGTTTCCTATGGACTGTCTTTTGTACGATTGCAGAGCCCGCCTGAGGCTGCATCAAAGGTAACGTATTGTTCCAATTTGACTTTTCAACAATGTCGCCATGCCCCCCCTTTGGTTTTAAAAGATTCAACATTAATTTGTAGCGTCAGCTATATTAGATGGGTGTAGCTGACTGAGCCTTCTATAATGTGGAGTAATCAGGAAATGTTGTCATTGTATACCCATGAAAACCTACAAACTTAAATTAAGTTTCTGAACGTGTAACTTCTATTTGCACTTGGATGTTAGTTAATAGTTACACTTATTTTCATGTTTTGACGCCACAAAAATTCATGTTTGAGTACTGGTTGTTTACTAAAGTCTGACCAAAAAATGTAGAAAGCGAAATTGTTTGCTTTATATCTCGTAAACGCTTCAAGATAACTGCCATAAATTATATATTTTCTGAACCGGAATGATGAGATCTTTCTTCTCGTGAAAAAAGTTTTTTGAAATTTCCCGTGCGATTTCAAAGGGTGCCGCTTTTATATGTCCAGAAGGATTGGTAAATGCTACAACCACGATTTTTTCAGGAAAATTTCCCTTGCCCGAAATGTCCTACACACCAAATTTCAGCTTTGTTGGTTGAAAATTGCGTGAGTTATTCCATTTTTTAGAATTTTCAAAATCCTTTGATCTTTGCCGCTTTTTCGACTTTGACTGGTTGTTACTCGCCACTCGCTCAACGAAAAAATTTTTTGATTGGATTTTCAGGACCGCCTGGGTGTCCGCTTTCATCTGATATACGTGGTATTTCAAAATTTGAAAGTCGATTTTTTTCGAAAAATACCACTTTTTGACCCAAAATTTCGGCAAAGCGAATCAGCAAAAGTGAATAAAAATAACATAATCATAAGTTCATTATGAGCTGAATCCAACGATATAAAGTTTTTCGTGGCTACGACTTATATTGCGCCAGCAATGAATTTTAAACATTTTCCTTATTTCAGCTGGTTTTTGCTAGTTTACGCTGGTTCAGGTAAATCTAGGCGGCAACATCAAAGGAAGCCAAAAACCAGCTTGAAATAAGGAAAATGTTTAAAAATTCATTGCTGGCGCAATATAAGTCGTAGCCACGAAAGCTTTATATCGTTGGATTCAGCTCATAATGAACTTTATGATTATGTTATTTTTATTCACTTTTGCTGGATTCGCTTTGCCGAAATTTTGGGTCAAAAAGTGGTATTTTTCGAAAAAATCGACTTTCAAATTTTGAAATACCACGTATATCAGATGAAAGCGGACACCCAGGCGGTCCTGAAAATCCAATCAAAAAATTTTTTTCGTTGAGCGAGTGGCGAGTAACAACCAGTCAAAGTCGAAAAAGCGGCAAAGATCAAAGGATTTTGAAAATCTAAATAATGGAATAACTCACGCAATTTTCAACCAACAAAGCTGAAATTTGGTGTGTAGGACATTCGGGCAAGGGGAAAATTTTCCTGAAAAAATCGTGGGTGTAGCATTTACCAATCCTTCTGGACATATAAAAGCGGCACCCTTTGAAATCGCACGGGAAATTTCAAAAAAAATTTTCACGAGAAGAAAGATCTCATCATTCCGGTTCAGAAAATATATAATTTATGGCAGTTATCTTGAAGCGTTTACGAGATATAAAGCAAACAATTTCGCTTTCTACATTTTTTGGTCAGACTTTAGGTCATATTTGGAATTATTCTTTGATATGTTATTTTGTAGGCAACGGGTTTGGGAAAATTTCTAGTAAAGACGTCGCCTGCTGCAGATGAAGAGGAAGAAGAAAGCTTTAAGCCTGGAGCATTATTTAGTCGACAGAAAACAACGGTTGCTCCTGCCGACACTAAACCAGCATCTGTTAAAACTGAAGGCCTTCCCAGTCCTGCAGCCATTCAAAGTGCCGGCGAAAAGTTGCTCAGTCGAACGGAGCGTAAATTGGTTCCCCGTTCGCCTGTCCAGCGTTCGCCCAGTAGGGATATCAATGAAATCAAGCAATCGAGTAGGTAGATTTTTGTTGAATTTTTTAATTTGAAGTTTATGTACGTTATGCTTCTCGTTTATATAGCTCGACCGACCGAAAAACAAAATTAGAGAAATAAGCTAAACAGCTGAATGTAGCAATGTACAGTGTTAGTTCACAGGTAATTCCGGATCTTCAGTGGTGAGATGAGTGCCTTAGTCTCAGTTGTTAGATTTGTAGAGTATCAGAAATTTGCTTTTTCGAACTAGACACTTTCGGATCTTCAATGAATCTGGGGCCCTCTGGGGTAAACGGATAAAAAGTACTAAAAACGTTTTCACTAATTGTACAATCTTATGTTAGTCATGTTTTGCCAAATTCTATCTAACCCATTTGATTTACGTCAGGTCAGAAAACTCCCAAAACTGAAAACGCTTCCTCCAGAAAACGTTCCGCAGAAGAATCATCTCCTTCAAGCAGGTCACCAGCCCAAGCTAAGACACCGAAATTGGAAAGACCTCAGCATCGGCCGGCCCCACAGAGAACTGCAAATGAATCGAAAGGATCCTCGCTACAGTCCTCCGCCAAAACGGTAGCCTTCAACCAGCTGTTTGCTGATGTTGTCTTCGCTTTGAGCGGTTTTCAAAACCCACTGCGAGCAGAGATACGTCAGAAGGCTCTGGAGATGGGAGCCACTTATAAACCGGACTGGGTGGCAGGTGTCTGTACTCATTTGGTCTGTGCGTTCTCCAACACTCCAAAGTATAATCAGGTCCGGGGAAAAGGGAAAATTGTGAAAAAGGATTGGATTATGGATTCTCACAAGCAAAAGAAGCGACTACGCTGGAAAAAGTATACATTTTTTTAGAAAACGGTGGATTGCGTACTGATCATGTATACGTCCGTATTGACATTAAGAATAGCTAAGGTGGTGTAATTTGATAAATTCTTAGGGCTAAAAGGTGCGACTGAGTTTTATTCAGGGGGATTCGTGTCAGTATGCATGGTTTCTCTCGTGCTGGAGTATTGGCGGATTATATTAGCTAAGCATTACTTTTTGGAAAAAATTTATTAAAACGCGATCAAAGCGGCATATTTCTTAATCTAAAAGTGTAAATAGTGCAATTTTCTTTTTGAAGACTCATTGGTGTCAACTGTTCTGTTAGGTATACGTTTGAGAAGCCGAAAGCAGATGAATCCTCAGATGAAGAACTAATTGCTGCTGCTGTCACTTCAAATGAAAACGCCACTGCATCTGCTGCCAAGAAAGTTAATACCATCGCAGTACCTGTTGAGTCTCAAGTGGTAAGCGCCGTTTTTTTGGGGGGGGGGATCCTGAGCAAATCATGTGGTGTTAGTAACCAAATAAATTTTTTATTACATCCACGTGACTCACCCCGCGGCTGCCCAGCCCATTACGCCGCGTCCACATACAACAATGTACTACATCTGACATGACAATGCTGGTGCATGCAAGCGGCAAGATCATGTCAGGGTATGTAGACAAACAGTTACGGTGACGCCAGAGTTTGGTAGGCCACGGGAATGTACATTACGCATCTAACATAGTTAGTAAAAAAATCGTTAGTATATATTTCTCGAGAAACCAATGCAGGATTTACCGTGGCATGCAAAGGACTAAGGTCCTTGTTTTTTTCGTTTGCAGACTCCAAAGTCCGTCTAACATCAGGGGCCAGTTTCATAAAAAACCGTCTCGAGTTCTCAAGTTCTCGAGTAGTCTGTTTTCTGTGACAACAACCTGTTCTCTATTAAAAATTATATGTAAAATTATCTACGGAAAATTTTATGGTGATTTGTTCAGTCAATTAGACAAGTTATTGAAGCAGGAAGAAAAAATTCACCAATTTAGATTTTCAAAAATTTCTCGAGTAGGTCTCAAGTAAGTTGGCGAAATTTTCTCTGGTCGAAATCGACCAGAGAACTTGACTCGAGAACTCGAGAACTTTTTCAGCCTTATTTTCAATGCGACTTGCGGATCTCAAACACTTCCAGCGTAGTTTAGCTACTAGACTCGAGAACTCCAGAACATTTTTATGAAACTGGTCCCAGGTCAGTCAAGTCAGGTTCTCTAAAACAGGGACGTATCGGGGGGGGGGGGGTTCAAGGCTGTCTGGACTCCCTTTTCATAAATTTTTTAAATTTTTAGCTAGTTTGGGACCCCCTTTTCGGGCTGGACTCTCTCCTTTTCAAAATCCTGGATACGGCCCTGCTCTAACACAATGACTTCGCTTTAAAGGTTAACAATGTCCGGGACTTTAACGTTCATTGTTCACTATAATGTTCCATTATGTCCGCGATTTAGATTATTAGTTGATCTTACTGTTGTAACAACCTTTTTGATTTATTCCCATTGTAAAAGGAATAAATGGTAGAAAGGAGATCTACAGAGCTTCTTCACGTTTAGACCTTCCTCTTATGTGTCCTATTGCTATTTTTGGACCGATTTTTCTATTTCCGGCTACAGAATGAAAACTTGGCCACAGAATGTTCTAACCTTTTCTCTTTGTTCAACTTGTTTTGGGATTTTGCTGCCTTTTGCCAATGGCTGTTTTTCTTTCATTGCTAATAGACTACACTGAGAGATGCATTGAGACCGAGAGAGTGTGAAGTTAAGGATGGCTTCGTTTTTTGAGAATGCGTTTTTTCACAGTGAGATTTATTTGACTTTCTTATTTCAGAAACAGCCACCAACTAGCAAGGCGAGCAAAGACTCTTCTAAAAATGGGACTACCAGAGATGTCTATGATGTAACCACTGATGAAGAATCTCCTTCTTCTGGCGATTCGCCGATGCTTGTTGGCAACCAGTCGGATCATCAGTCAGACGACGAAGAAGGAAATACGGATGATGAGATTGAACGGATTCAGGCCGCAGAGGCGGATCGTCGAATCAGTGAGCTGCCTGTTGGGGAAGATGGTCTCCCAATATTACCAGACTTTTTTGACAAGATGGTATTTCTTCTGTTTGGCTCCTTTTCCACGGAAATGCGTCACCAGCTGCGGCGTCATATCATTACCTATGGCGGTAGCCTAGAAGAGTACATGGGTGACAAGGTTACCCATGTTGTCACATCGCAGTCCTGGTCTGCTGATTTTGACTCTGCTTTAAGTGATAATCCTAAGCTAATTTTTGTGCGTCCTGACTGGATACTGCGAACCGGGAAACTGGTTCAGGCTATTCCAGTAGAGGAATTTTTGATAATAAAACCTTGACTCGTGTTTTATGATTTTATGTGATCATGTGATTTCAATAGTATTGCACAGAAGTAGTTTGGTGATTTTATCTTCAATGTTGTTAGATTATTGAGAGTAATCTTTGTTATCTTTTCATAGTTTGCTGTTACAGTTCTGTGAAAAATACGATATTGTATAGTTGTCAGTTGTAAGTTTCACTCAGTAAATCAATTTTGCGTCTTCGTAGATAGGTTTATGACCAATATGGCTTATGCTCATAATATGTCGAGTTTAGCTTTTAAGGTCCGCTAGGTTTGTTAGTGCTTATTAGTATAGTGTTAGGGTACGCTTGAATGGTGTTAAAAAGTGGTTCGTGCAATAGATAATTGGAACGGTATCAATTCAGTTTTATATTGCGGGGAAACCCAAATAGCTTGCTTGCTTTCTGATACCAGAAGTTGAGAAGTGTAAGGGAAAAAAGCGAGATACGACCAGGAAATCTGTTGACAAACTTTAGTCGTTTATACCAACAATTTTTGATGCAAATCTTAGCAGGTTAAACATTTATTGAATCGATGGGAACTAGGTGTTTCGGAGTCTTAGGGCCTTTTCGCGAATGGGTAGAGTAGAGTAGAGTTAGAATTAACTAATTTAACCCTTTTCATGAATGCGCCGAATTAAATTTAACTGCCTGTTTTTAACTCTGCAGGGTTAAAAATCAGAGTTAAAAGAGTTAAAACTGGCAGAGTTAAAATTAACTCTCTGCATACGTGAAAAGAGTTAAAATAATTAATTTTGCCGTACCTAATGCCCTACTTTTCACCGTTTGAGAATATTAGAAAAACTTCCCTACGTTTGGAAAATTTTAAATAAAATATGACAGCAAGAGAAGATATTTACTCATTTATTAAGACATCGCTGAAAACGAATCTGACTACAGTATTTTGGTCCCGGATTTCGTTGTTTCTATTGCCAGCTTAATAACAAAGTGCTAATGAATATTTGAGCCGAAAAACAGGTACCATGTTCATTTGCTGAGACCGCGACAGAGCCAAGTACCTCTACATGTTTTCAGCAACATCGGTTTCTCTTGATTCTCTTAAAAACCTGGACGATTTCGGTCAATTTCAACTAAACTTTAATACTAAAAAGGCAGCAAAATTAAATAGAAAAATATTTGTTTATTAAAGTTCAATGGAGATTTTGAAATGGTTGCCCTTAAAATCAGTTGGGATAACAATTGATCCTGTAATTCTGTAGAGCATCACCAGTTGGAGCAAAGTTCGAGTAACATTTAAATAGATGTCCTTTCAAAAGATCTAAAGGTTCAAAATTTTTAAAGTTTACTGTAGTTTTTATGGGAAAATCAGCCCTTTAATTAGACCAATTTTGGAGAATAAAATTGGGCTTTCGGTTGGTTTGTAGGGTTTCGTAGATTCGGCTTTTCCGGTGCCAGCAGCTCTCTCTCATAATACTTCAAATTGACATTCATATAGTGTTGTCAAATAACTGAAAAAATAATTTATAGTTTATTACTTGTTTATAATTATATGATTTTAATTTAAGTATTAATTTAAATATTATTTCTAATAATGCAGCATATTTAAAACATTAGTTGTTCCTCTATTTTATTTTATTAAATAGTCTATCACTGGCTTGCACCAACCTTTTTTAACTCGGTGTTACGTTAGCTCGGTGTTAACAAGAGATAACCCGCAGTTAGACCGTTGCACCAAATTAGGTTAATGTAACTCGGTGTTAACCTTAACTTTAATCTTATTTGGTGTAAACGAGCGTATTTCGTTTAGTTTAGCTTTAGTGTAAATTATTCAGCAGAACATTGGCAAATGTTTAAGTAATTTTGAAGCATTTTGAAGGATTTTGAACCATCCAATGAAATTATGTGCTGCACTTTCATTGGTTCGATTATTTTGTCATATTTAAAGCCTAATTATGCGCGCAAAATGTGGCAGTAACAATGTAAAGGATGGAAGATTTTAACTCGTTTAACCCGCGTGCTTAGACTCGGGTTAAAATTCAATTTAAAATATCGTGACCGAGTTAAAGGAGTTAAATTAAACTCAATCATGAAAAGAGTAGAGTTAAATTTAACTGCAGCTTTTTAACTCTACGTGTCATTCACGAAGAGTAGAGTTAAGTTAAGTAGAGTTAATTTTTAACTCTTTTCGCGAATGAGCATATAAAAATTTTAACTCTGCTTAACTCGGCGAGTTAATTTTAACTCGTTTAACTCATTCGCGAAAAGGATCTAGTTGAATTTAACTCGTTTAACCCATTCGCGAAAAGGCCCCTAGAAAATTCTAATTTCCAGGATTCATTTTCGGAAAATTGGATGCAATATTTCGTCAACCTCTGCGAAATTAAAATGTTGCTTCGATGATCGAGTAGAGCTTGCATTCACTACTAATATAGGAATATAGGAATATGTGTTTTTATGTGAATATAATTTAAAAGGAAAAATTTTTTAATCAGCACGAGGGTGTACTTTATTTATTTCTTAAATTTTTGGAAGGATTTCTATTTTTTGTCAACTTTATCCTATAAATTGTCCAGCTGCCGGTTTTGTCTATGAAATTATTTGTGAAAATGCACCCAATTTTCGGAATTCTGGGGTTTCGTATTTTCCAGATTGTAAGTATTTTCTTTACCCTTGAAAAGCTGAACAGTTGTAATTATTAACTCACAGAAATAAACTGTTTACGGAATTTGCGGATTTTTCTAATTCGAACTTTAAAAAAATCGGTTTTCTGTAAATTTCAAAGAATGAGTGCATATCTTGCAGCTGGTTCTTTTATAAAAGCTGGTCAACTCTGCTCGAGCTTTCATACGATACGCATATTTTGCTTTTTGGAAAATTTGTTTAAAATTCGGCACACTGAAGTTTTTCCAGATCCTGGAAATGAGATTATTTTCAGGAGTTGGTTCTTCTATTACAAAGGTTGTTAAACTAGCCAAACGGCTTTCGAATGATATCTTTTGGACATTGAGGAAAATTCTTACAAACCAGGAAAATTGGAAAAGCTGGAATTCCGAAAATTGGTAGCATTTTCGGAAATGGTTTCAAGAGTAAAAATCTGCAGTTGGACAAGGTTTAAGTCATAAAAACCAAATTTTTATTCCGTAAAAATTTTGGCGACATATTGAACATTGGTATCTAAATTTCCGTGAATGAAACCAGTAACTTAGGATTTTTCTGGTTTTCAAAGCCTCCAGTTCAGGTTTGCTCCCAAGGCTGTTGTTGTTGTTATAAATGACCAAAGTTTGTACTATTGTTATATTTTCTTCCTGGAATAGATCATGATAAATAATCATAATTAATAATGTAAATGCTCTCGCTGTTTCCAAGCAATGTGCACTTAACGATCCTCTAACCTGTCACACCAAGTTGACAGTTGTTCACTGGAGCTTCGTAGGAAGAAGGAAGTCAGGGGCGCCTCCTCTCAGTAAAAACTTCACAGATATACTGAAACGTGTCACCAGTCTAGCGCGTAGAATTCACTGAAATTATTAGCTTGATTAACACACTGATTCCTTCACACTGTACTGAGGGCTGTTTGCGTTAAGTGCGTTTTCAGGAAAAAGTTAAGCGAAGTAACTAATTATGTAGTAACTAACCAGTTTAATTGGTTAAATTTAACTCGATCCTTGGTGAAAAGAGGAAAATCGCGCATGAGTGGAGGAATTAAGAGTTAACTTTTGCACTGCTCAATTCGTTGTTTAAATGCACTAGGCATCTTGCTAAATTTATATTTTTGTTTTAATTATTTCTGAAATGTATGCTTCAAGGGGCTGGTATCCTTTTGTGCAGTGTTTTTGTGGTGATTTTAAGCCGCTATGGAGTTCGCAATTTTGAGTGTTGGAAAGAGCTTTATATATTGTGTTAACGCTTATAATCTCGACAGTCACAGAGTTTAGGAAACTAGCATAATTGGCCAAAATTAGCAAAACTTTTCCGACATAACGATAGACCAAAAATATTTGAACATCGATTTCTCAAAACTGTAGAATCGGCCAAAAGTTCTTTTTGTGCCATTATATGAAGGACACGCGGACCGAGGGACGTTTTTGATTTGTCTCAGCTTGTCCTAACTGTCGAGTAAGTGCACGCTAACACGAAATTTCGCAACTTCGCATTGAGTTTTCTTGCAACTCGAAACGTTTTAGCCAAACCAAGAAAAACGCACCTCCGCAGAAGTCCGAATTTCTACTCCGCCAAAAATTTCCGGAATCCTTCGAGTAGTTTTTGAGGAATCGATGTTCAAAGCTAAATAATAGCAGTTTTCCCAAAGTGGTTTTTTCCGGCAATCTCTAGCTTAAATCAACAGCAGCAGCTAATAGGCATTAATAACATGTGCAATTTGACTGTGAATCGATAGAGTATAAATGGACCAAAATTGCCCGTAAGATTTGGCAGTAATTTTGAAAACTGATTTCCTCGAAAATGGCCATTTCTTGACCCTCAAAATAGTTTTTGCTTCTTCTTCTTCTTCTTCTTCTCCCTATTCCGGGCCCATCGTCACGTCTAGTATAGTATAGTAGTTGCTTATAGTTGTAGTTGCGTATAGTATAGTATAGTTTTTGCTCATCTGAGTTAACCACTGGAGATAGCTCAAAGATTCTAAAAGCAAAAATGTCCATTGCGATGCCCTCTTTCCAGCATTCACAACCAATCCGGAGTCTCGACTTCCTACTGAAAGTATAATGGCAATTGGCAAAACCAGCATTTTCTTATCGTTTCGCCTAAAAATACGGGACTGGTCGCAGAATGTTAAAGGGCACGAAAATAAGCCTAAACATACAAATTGGTACGCCGTGGGCTAGCCAACCCAGCTAGTCTGGACAAATTGGACAACAGCGTTGCATTACTAATACTTACTGATGCACAATTTTAAAGCTACCTGCAAAGATGGCACAATCATTAGAATTAAGCTGTAAGAATTGATACACCAGTGAAAACTTCGTTCAGGTCTCGTTGGAGAATGAATTGTTTTAGCACAAAGGCCAAGCTAGCCAGGGCAGGAAATTCTTTCATCAACTCCTAAAAAACTACGTAATGAAATAATAACAAAACCATCAATTAACAACAAAACAAAGAAAGTAGTATAATCAAAAATTTTCCCACCAGTTCGTTACCAAAAAAGAAAGATTCCATCTATTCTTATCGAATTTGCCATAATAAAATTTCATTAAATTTTGATGATTTATTTACTCTGGCACCTACTGTGGGTTTGCGAGGACACACATTTAAGCTTCGTCCTTCATTGTGTACAAGAGAGTCCACTAAATGTTTTTACACTAATAGAATAACCGATATCTGGAACAGTTTGCCAAATGAGGTAGTAAACTCGAATAGTTTGGCCAGCTTTGAACGGTCTATATATAACATGAACTTTTCTGATTTTCTCAGGGGTCGGGGTATTAAGTAACCAGACAAGTGGTTTTCCCCCACCCTTTTCTTAGACGCTCAGCTCTCTTTATGTTTCACCATTTATGTTTATTTCACATCTTGTTTAGTACTAACAATCTAAGTTGTCCGTGTATTTGTTTACATTTTTCACAGTTCTGTTGATACGTATATACATATTTATGTATTCTGCTACATGATGGAAATATCTAATTGCATTCAATTAAATAATTTCTGAAATTATTATGCTGTTTGTCTACAGAATAAACCAATTTGTTTGTTTGTTTGTTTGTTTGTAACAGGAAGCAAAGCCAATCCAACTATCCATCCTTAACTCGTCGGTAAATGGGTACCACTGCGGTGGGATGGTAACATGAATCTGTGTTGTGGCGTAATGCCTGATGAAGGGCTGGCCCTCTTCCCGCAGATGTAGTAATCATTTGATTTGACATTCCTGGCTTCGGGCACTTGTTGTTGATATTGCCGGGTTACTCAGCCAAGAGGCTATATGAGGGCGCTAACCTTTGTCTCTCCCCATCAGTCATAGCTAGTATGACTCTCGCTTCGTCGCCTGAATGCTGTCCCACAATGGGAAGCTGGAGCAGACACCTTCTTGGCCTTTCGGCTCCGGTAGTAAGACATCCATTAACTGCTCATACGCAAGGTAGAGGAGCACAGCATCTTTCGACACTCAAAGCCCCAAGCGCAGATGGGGTGGAATCAGAGACAAACCCGGAAAGTTGTGTGATCCATTTTGAGTACATGACTCGTTTGCACCCAGCACTCCCTCGCAGGAGGTAGGCGGACCACATTGCAGAAGTGCTGGTATATCCCAAGGGGGGCTGCCTTCCACCGGGAACTCCGCGCCCTACTCTTGACGATAAGTGGATTAAGGGTTTTTTATCGTGCACTACCCCCAGCAAAGCAGCACACGGGCCCACCAATTTAACACCGTATCCGACAGGCGGAGCAGTGACGTAAGCTTCGGGGACTTCGGATCCGGAGACAAGCACCGGCACTCTATAGCATGCTGTAGCTTGGAGTGTTCTCTGGGGGTCACTTTAAGTTTTTGCCTTTACCTTTTTCCCCTGTGTTCTTTTAGGATGGCCAATCCTGTCGGGAAAGGTTTGACGTCATTGTCGTCATGGGTATGTACAAATACTTTTATTATGGGCCTTGTTTTTGTGTGGATGGAGAAAAAGCGACGCACCGGCACCAAAAGGAGGGCAATCTAAAAAGTACCCTCTGGTAAAAGAAATACTTGAATCTGACTGGTGTGTTCTGAAAGCCCCAGGCTTTGACAGAAGTCATGCTTAGCAAACTTTACTGTTGTTATTATTAACCATACTTTAACCACGTTTTTGCTGGTAATTTGAATTTTAGACTTACTAGAATGGTATAAGTATACTTTATTTCCGTTCCTAGTCTTGCTTTGTTACAAAACATCTTGTGCTACACCCTGCTAGGTATCCGTAGTTTTTATCTCAGTTTGCCGTATTGTTTTCTGTGAATTAGTTTTCCTTTCATTTTAGCGTGTCATTGTTCGCGGTGCTCATCAGCCGATAAATCCTAATAGACAACCAATTGATCCAAAATGGGCTGCTGCAGCCACCAAGGCAATGAAAGGAAAATCACCAGATACCTTGATTTGGAATACCCCAGAGGTAGGAACCGGTTCTTGTAGACGTTAGCTTATAGCTAATTTTTGTGTTATTGCGTATACTGAGATGAAACATGTATCTTTTAGATAAACTCTTCACTTCTAAGTATAAAAACGCGACATAGCACTCAATTTTAACTAGCATAAAATAAAAGCAGTAGCACTGAATTTTACAGGGAATTCCCTTGAAACCGCTGTACACTGCGAAGGACGTCGGCAGTCATGCAGCAGAAGAATTGCCAGGACTTTACCCGTTCACAAGAGGACCCTATCCTACCATGTACACTCAGAGGCCCTGGACCATTCGTCAGTATGCGGGGTTCTCCACTGTAGAGGAAAGCAATAAGTTCTATCGTGATAACATCGCCGCTGGTCAACAAGGGCTCAGTGTTGCCTTTGACCTGGCTACACATCGAGGGTAATTGTGAAATCAGTATATAATGCTTGCTGTATAGTTATTGGAGATTCGTTCCTGTCGAAGCTGTTTCATGAAACAGTTTCTCGAATTATATAAGGAGGTTTCTAGAATTGTGGCGGTTGCATTAAGGATTAAGTACTTTTCATTTCATGCTTAACTTCATTTAAGCAATTTTTTACTTTTATTTTACTTTTGGATTGCTTTTTTGTTGGTGATTCCTTTTGGTTGAAGCAACTTTCAACAGTTACTGGTAATTATTCAGTCATTACCTGGAACTAAAGTCTGACCAAAAAATGTAGAAAGCGAAATTGTTTGCTTTATATCTCGTAAACGCTTCAAGATAACTGCCATAAATTATATATTTTCTGAACCGGAATGATGAGATCTTTCTTATCGTGAAAATTTTTTTTGAAATTTCCCGTGCGATTTCAAAGGGTGCCGCTTTTATATGTCCAGAAGGATTGGTAAATGCTACACCCACGATTTTTTCAGGAAAATTTTCCCCTTGCCCGAATGTCCTACACACCAAATTTCAGCTTTGTTGGTTGAAAATTGCGTGAGTTATTCCATTTTTTAGATTTTCAAAATCCTTTGATCTTTGCCGCTTTTTCGACTTTGACTGGTTGTTACTCGCCACTCGCTCAACGAAAAAAATTTTTTGATTGAATTCTCAGGACCGCCTGGGTGTCCGCTTTCATCTGATATAAGTGGTATTTCAAAATTTGAAAGTCGATTTTTTCGAAAAATACCACTTTTTGACCCAAAATTTCGGCAAAGCGAATCCAGCAAAAGTGAATAAAAATAACATAATCGTAAAGTTCATTATGAGCTGAATCCAACGATATAAAGATTTCGTGGCTACGACTTATATTGCGCCAGCAATGAATTTTTAAACATTTTCCTTATTTCAGCTGGTTTTTGCTACTTTTGGCGACTTACGATACATCTGTATTTTTCCAAATATTTTAAGGGATTTACTAATTTTTGCCGGAAGTGGGGTACAATTCTGATTCAAAATAGATTATGTCTCTAAAAGCTAGGAACCCTTAGTGTGAACCCTTATTGCGTCCAATGAAATTGCCTAAATGTGCTCACAACGTGAATTTTTACAACGTGTTTTTCGCAGCTTTGTCAGGTGATTGCTTGGGCTAGAAACTATCAATCAGATGAGCTAGAAAGATCCCTAGGTATCTTTGAGTTGTTTTCTGTTTAGCGGTTAACTGTTAGCTGTTAGCCTTCCAGTTCTTGTAGTTGCAAGTTCTCTGTCTCAATCTTGGAAAGACTATATTTCTGTCATTACAAACTAAGGGCCTTTTCGCGAATGGGTTACCGAGTTAAATTTAACTCGATCCGTTTCGCGAATGGGTTAAACGAGTTAAAATTAACTCGCCGAGTTAAGCAGAGTTAACTCTACGCTCATTCGCGAAAAGAGTTAAAATAAACTCTTTTAACTCAACTCTTTTCGTGAATGGCACGTGGAGTTAAAAACCTGCAGAGTTAAATTTAACTCTACCCTTTTCATGAATGGGTTAAATTTAACTCTTTTAACTCGCTCACGACATTTTACATTGAATTTTAACCCGCGTCTCAGCACGCGGGTTAAACGAGTTAAAATCTTCTATCCTTTACATAGTTATTGCCACATTTTGCGCGCGTAATATAGCTTTAAAAATGACAAGATAATCTATCCAATGAAAGTGCATCACAATTTCATTGGATGGTTCACAATACTTCAAAAATACTTAAGGCTTTGCCAATATTCTGCTGACTTATTTACACTAAAGCAACGAAATAGGCTATGTACTTAATAATAAATATTATTAAAATAAAAATAGTTTGAACAAAATGTTTTTGTTTTGCTGCATTTTTATAAAAAATAAATAAAATTAATTAAATTAAAATGATTAATTATTATTATAAATAGGCTCTAAATTATTTTTGTAGGTTATTTAACACCACTTTATGAATGCAAATTTGAAGCATGTATGAGAGCTGGCAACACGAAACGCCGAATCAACGGGACTACTAACCGAAAGCTCAATTTTTCCCAAAAAGTGGGTTAATTAAAGCGCTAATTTTTCCATGAAAATTGCTGTAAACTTTAAAAAATTTGAATTTTTGACTTTTTGAAAGGACATCTGGTTATGTTCATCAGAATTACAGTACAGGATCAATTGTTATCCCAACTGCAATTCTAAGGGCAACCATTTCAATTCATATTTGAAATCTACTCAGTTGTAATAAACAAACAGCTCAGTTGTAATAAACAAACAGTTTTATATTTAATTTTGCTGCACCTATCTGTTTTATTATTAAAGTTTAGTTGAAATTGACCAAAACTGTTCAAGTTTTTAGGAAAACCAAGTGAATCCGATTTTGCTGAAAATATGTACGAAAGTTTTTTGGGCTCTGTCGTGGTCTCAGCAAACGAACATGATGCCTGTTTTTCGGCTCAACTATTCATTAGCACTTTATTGTAGGCTAAATTGCAAACTGGCAAAAGAAACAACAAAAACCTGGACCGAAACACTGTCTTTAGATTACTTTTCAGCGAACTCTGAAAATAAGCAACTTTTCATGAAAGTCGTGAAAAGTTTTGGTTGGCTCCCCTTCAATTGCCATTTTTACCCATGTCGTTAACCCCTTACAAGCTTAACTTTAAAATTCTGCTGCAGATTGGTCAATAATTTGTTTAAATGGATCCATGCTAAATTTCACCAATTTCACCTGCAAGTTACACACAGGGATTCGCCTGAATCGCCGTAGTACAGGATGACGCTACATTGAAGATGTAATAAATGTCTATTAATGAAATGATTAAATATCTTCTTTTGTTGTTATATTTTATTTAAAATTTTCCAAACGGAAAGAAGTTTTTTCAAAATTCTCAAATAGTGAAAAGTTGGACATAGTGTAAGCAAAAATTATATTATTATTTTAACTGTTTTCACGTATGCAGAGAGTTAATTTTAATTCTACCAGTATTAACTCTTTTAACTCTTTTCGCGAATGCACAGAGTTAATTTTAACTCTGCCAGTTTTAACTCTATGATTTTTAACCCTGCAGAGTTAAAAGAGTTAAAAACAGGCAGAGTTAAATTTAACCCTGCACATTCATGAAAAGGGTTAAAAGAGTTAATTTTAACTCTACCTGTTTTTTTGCTCAAAAAAGTGCGCAATGACACACTTTTTTTTTGAAATTAGCAAAAAATTTTGGGCTTGTGCGCACGCGTGCGCACCTTTTCTAGCGACACGCATTGAAAATTACTAAAAATTAGTTGCCCAAAGTGCTCAGAAAAATTGCTCCTGCCTCTCAATTTCACAAAAATCTCCAATTTTTCCTGGGGGCTCCGCCCCCAGACCCCCATCCTTACTTCCCTACTACTGGTTTATCGCTAAATTGCGACCTAACTTTCAGTAAACATGCTAGCATTAATATGCAAGCACCCATGGCCTAACGTACGTGTGATTTTCTAGCTTATTCAAGTTATGAAATAACTGCTAAATTTTAATTTTAGTTTGACAGTTTTTGGAGAAGTTTACAAAACCTTAACAAGAGATTCCGTGACAGCTAGGTTTACGTATGTTATTAGCATCCGTGTTTTCTGTACCCACCAACAGTTCAAAAAGCATTTAAAAATAGAGATGCTCTGGGCTTAGCCCTGAAAATTACTGAGTCAGATGTCGGAATCATTTTCTGAAAACTGCGTAATTTTCGATGACATTTCAAACTAGCATGTATTTTTGTTTTTATAAAAAGCAGAGAGGATTATTAGCTTGCAAAGGACTTAAAAATTGCCTAAAGGATTCATCATTTTGCTAAATTTACGGAATAAAAATTTCCATTTATGTCAATAAAACGATACAAATTTACTTTTACTTCAATAAAACTTGAAGATTATCATACGTACAGTTAAATGGTTACTATTTTGTAAAGACTTGCTTCTGCGCCCCAGACCCGTCGTTGCAAAGATAAGTGAGTTTGCAAATTTATTCAGCCATTAAGTTCTGGAATCTTATAATCAACAGCTCTCAACATTGCAGAAAGGTCGTGCAATTACTATTAAATGCAAAACAGAAATTTAATGCTAAATTTTAGCATTTTTCCTTGCTATGCGCACTGTTTTAGCAAATTGCGCAAAAAATTTTGGGGCAGTGCGCAGAAGAGCGCAAAAGTGTCCGAGCAAAAAAACACTGAACTCTACTCTACTCTACTCTACTCTACCCATTCGCGAAAAGGCCCTAAGGATCGTAACTAAAAATGAAAATGCCTAGGAATTAGATAATTAGCTTCTGGGGACCTTCAAAGTTCGAATTGACATCATTTGTTTAGTCTTGAAGTTTGGGTATCTTGAGAATTAGTGGGCGATAATAACTTTGTGAAAAACACGAGTTTTTGACGTTAACATATCAGAAATGGTTAATATCTCACAGTTGCGAAAATATAGAAATATTCTTCCGAGAGCATAAGTGTAAGATTCAGTGAGATATATTGAACTAGCACAATTGTAAGTATGCAGCTGCATTGGCGCAGCTGGCAACATTGATCTGATCTTTCGACTGTTTGAATCGGGATCGTGCGGATGGTCTTAGGTTGTAAATGTGAAAAGTTGCATCAAATTTCAACTGTCTTGAATTTTCAGTCGTCTACTTAATAATACATATGTACCCAAAAGGCATCACTCCGTTAGTATTGGTTATTTTAGTTATGACTCGGACAATCCTCGTGTCTATGGTGATGTCGGAATGGCCGGAGTTGCTGTGGATAGTGTTGAAGATATGAAGGTACGGTTGTCTGAAAGGCTGTATACGTACATTGAGGTTTTTGTCCTTTTTCTTTTGTCATTTCGATAAATGTTGTATTGAAGTACTCGTGTTGTTACAACCATGTTATGGTTTAAATTGCTCTCTCGGGTGCCAGCCCATATGGGCCTAATTTCCGGAAGTGCTTTACCTACTATTTGCTGTGATATTATGCCAGTTATGTTCATGAAAACCACGTTAGCTTTACGTGCGACGCAGTACATTTTCTTACATCAACATTGTGCTTAACTATTCATTAGTTGTATATGTACTTTATATATAGGCTCTTTTTCATGGGATTCCCTTAAATAAGATGTCTGTGAGTATGACCATGAATGGAGCTGTGGTTCCGGTTCTTGCCATGTTTATTGTTGCCGGTGAGGAACAGGTAAGTATTACTTTGAAGGAGTAGTGCAAGTCAGCGGTTTGTGCAAATTTTTAATCGTTTTAATCGAATCGTTTCGATCTGTAGCTTAGTCATTTTTAGATCTTGTTATTGTGGCCCTCAATTCTCCAACAAGTTTTTCTTCCCGCGAGGGTTAATTTTAGGGTGCTAAACAAGAAGAATTGACGGGTACAATTCAGAATGACATTCTGAAAGAATTTATGGTGAGAAATACCTACATTTACCCTCCGGAGCCTTCCATGCATATTATTGGTGACATCTTTGCTTACCTAGCCAAGGTATAATTGTATTCTTTTTATTACAGATTGTACCTCAAACAGTTCTTTTTATAGTTGCGTTTTCTTATTCACTTTGAACAGCGGCCCTAAAAACTAAGCTTAAGATTAAAATTAATCATCTAATTTCAAGATTCTTTACATTGATCACGGCTAGACCACCGTTTTGCATTTATTTCAGCATATGCCTAAGTTTAATTCCATCAGTATTAGCGGGTATCATATGCAGGAAGCTGGTGCTGATGCTGTCCTGGAGATGGCGTTTACTCTAGCCGATGGTCTGGAATACTGTAGAACTGGTGTGAAGGCTGGTCTCAAAGTGGATGAATTTGCCAATCGACTCTCGTTTTTCTGGGGTCTTGGCATGAACTTCTACATGGTGCTTTGCCTACATATTTTAGTTATTAATATTAAAAGCAAAGCATTAATTCATTTTTCCATGGCAGTTGTTTTGAATATTCAAAAATGAGCATTTGAGTAAGCCTGGCTTAGTCATACGCTTTGTCTTTGCTACACTGTGTACATAAATTCAAAATTCCAAAAATTCAGTATCTGCTGATTAAAAGCAACTGAAATCTTTTCAACTAAACTAATGTGTGCACTTTTCAGTTTATAAATTAATCTTGCTCTACTCTTGGTCCTTTATATTTGTGGGTTTTTTCAAAAGACTTGCAGCAGATATTTCAGAAGTCTTGGTTTTAAAGAATACGCAACTTGTCGCTAAGTACATTTTCAGATAGTTGTTTGTTGAGATTGTATTCAACATAACTTAAAAATTTCTACCAAATTCTGAAATATTGGTACTAAAATGTAAATCCGTGGTCAATCAGTCTCCCAATCACGGATATAACTTAGTATTGCCATGATGCATACTGGCTTAATCTCCTTTGAGCGTTGTCTTTATTTTAGGAAATAGCAAAAATGAGAGCAGCTCGCCGACTTTGGGCCAATCTCCTGAAGGAAAAATTCAACGCCCAGAGTGCTAAGTCTTTGATGCTACGCACTCACTGTCAGACCAGCGGATGGTCTCTAACAGAGCAGGTTAGCGAGTGTAGATAAAAATCCTTTACACTCATTATTGACAACGATTAAAGTGACCGGTGGATCTATAGTTATAGTCTAGAGCTGAGAGGCAATAGTGATAACTACTCAATTATGGATATTTTATTGTGGTGTTTGTCAAAGTCTTCTCTGCTATGTACCAGTGCTCATGATAATTTTCCACGCTTACTTGGAGCGTTTTGTTTGTTTCTTGTATTTTTATATTATGCATATAAATTATTGTAGCCGGTGCTAATTATATATGCTATTTCTGTTTCTTTCATTCTGCTAATATGTTATGCTTTGTTTGTTTTAGTTAATTTTTTATTTTGTTTTATTTTGAAAACATGGTGCGCTGTTTCGAATGTTTCAGGATCCCTACAATAACATAATTCGGACAACCATTGAAGCCATGGCTGGTGTTTTTGGAGGTACACAAAGTCTCCATACCAATTCATTTGATGAAGCTCTGGCTCTGCCGACTACATTTTCTGCACGAATTGCTCGAAATACTCAAATTATATTGCAAGAAGAATCTGGGATTACAAAAGTTAGCGCTTGTTGTCGCTGTATAAGAGTACCTAGTTTATTTCAAAACTCCTACGTCCCCTTTGCGCAACCGTATCCTAGTCGGCCATATCCTGATTAGGAATGTTGGAAAGTAAATATATACAATGATACGCTAGGGCAGGTTGTATCTAAAGAGTAAGGGGAGGTCAGGCGGATTGCCTCAAACATTAAAGAAAAAGTAAAAGTACTACAGAAGGAAGATTTAGGTGTAGCAAATTCATTGTAAGGTTCTGGCGACTTTCATTTTATGGTAATTCAGTTCTACTGAAAGTGAATTCGTAGCTTCCATTAAACCTGTCCTTCGCTGCTTTCCTAGGTCGAGCTCAACTAGTTTTTCGTTTTCCCAACTAAAGTTTATGGTGATGCTGATGCTGATAAAATTAATACATATTTTGTATATCTTTCAGGTTGCGGATCCATGGGGTGGATCTTACCTTATGGAAGCCCTTACTGATGAGGTCTACTTTGCAGCTAAGAAAGTCATAGATGAAGTATGTTTCTGTGATCTTCCGTTATTTCAACGTCATTCCGTCTAATTGTTACGTCTGTGATTTGCATTTGCCGTGAATCTTTTGAACTCTCCGTCAATGTTCCTTGTCTACTTAGAGAGATAACTGTTAAAAGTGCTTTCACTTTATAGCCATAGGAGTTTATGTAAACGGTTTTAGGTTGAAGAATTGGGCGGTATGGCCAAAGCAGTTGCCAGTGGAATGCCAAAGCTAAGAATCGAAGAAGTAGCTGCGAAAAAGCAGGCCAGAATTGATGACGGCCAAGGTGAGTTCCTAATTTACATTTTGTTTTTTTGTCTAATCGAATGAGATAAAGACAGCCTGTACTATGTTAAAGTCTGACCAAAAAATGTAGGGAGCGAAATTGTTTTGTTTATACTGAACTACCAGTACATTTTTGCTGCAGCAATGTATATATTTTCTGAACCGTTATGGCATGAACTTTCTTTTGGTTGAAAAAATTTTAAAAAATTTAAATTCATCAAAAGAAGCCGATTTTCTAAGTTTTGAAAGATCAGTAAAAACCAGGAACTAGCCGTTCGGTGGAAAATTAGCCCATGTCCCAGACATATTGAATTCCGAATATCAGCTGATTTCGTCAAAAATTGCGATAGTTATTCAATTTTTTCGATTTTCAAAATCCTTTGATCTTTGCCGCTTTTTCAACTTTGACTAGCCATTACTCGCGACTCACTCAGTGCAAAAATTTTATAATTGGATTTTCAGGACCGCTTACGTGTCAGGTTTGATGTGATATATGTGGTTTTTCAAAATTTGGAAATCGATTTTTTCGAAAAATACCACTTTTTGACCCAAAATTTCGACAATGCGAATCCAGCAAAAGTGGGTAAAAATAACATTATCATAAAGTTTAATCTGAGCTGAATCCAACGATATAAAGTTTTCGTGGCTACAACTTATATTGCATCCGCAACGAATTTTTAAACAATTTCGCTTTTTAGCCGGTTTTTGGCTAGTTTACACTATTTGCGGCAAATCAATGCACAATATAGCACACTTGTCAGAAATCAACTGAAATAGGAAATTTTTTAAAAATTCGTTGCTGGGGCAATTTAAGCCGTAGCCACAAAAACTGTATATCGTTAGATTCAGCTCAGATTAAACTTTATGATAATGTTATTTTTACCCACTTTTGCTGGATTCGCATTGTTGAAATTTTGGGTCAAAAAGTGGTATTTTTCGAAAAACTCGATTTTCAAATTTTGAAAAACCAAACATATCACATGAAAGCTGACACGTAAGCGGTCCTTGAAAATCCAATTAAAAAATTTTTGCATCGAGTGAGTCGCGAGTAATAGCCAGTCAAAGTTGGAAAAGCGGCAAAGATCAAAGGATTTTGAAAATCGAAAAAATTGAATAACTATCGCAATTTTTGACAAAATCAGCTGACATTCGGGATTCAATATGTGTGGGACATGGGCTAATTTTCCACCGAACGGCTAGTTCCTGGCTTCTACTGATCTTTCAAAACTTAAAAAATCGGCTTCTTTTGATGAATTTTAATTTTTTAAAAATTTTTTTCAACCAAAAGAAAGTTCTTGTCATAACGGTTCAGAAAATATATACATTGCTACAGCAAAAATGTACCGGTAGTTCAGTATAAACAAAACAATTTCGCTCCCTACATTTTTTGGTCAGACTTTAGTTGGTTTGCTTAAGGTGCTGGTTTCCTTCCGGGTATTTTTGACTCATACGGCTTTAATCCTTTACGCAAAGGGCTAAAACTTACGAAATAACCTATTTTCGTGCTCCTTAACATTTTAGGACCAGTCCCGTATTCTTAGGCCAAAAGATAAGAAAGTTTTGGTTTTTGGCCTTAAGCTCCCAGTAGATAGACAAGACATGGGATTGGTTGGTATGGCTGGAAAGAGGACTCGAAAATGAACATTTTTGCTCTTACAACCTTTGAGCTATCTCCAGTGGTTAAGTCAGTATAAGCAAAAAACTGTTTTTAGGGTCAAAAAATGGCCATTTTCGAGGAAATCAGTTTTTTCAAAATTACTGCCACATGTTAATGACAAAATTGGCTTAGTTATACTCAATCGATACATCGTCCAAATGCACATGTTATGAATGCCTATTAGCCGGACATTATTACTTTCAGCTAGAGATTTGGCCGAAAAACCATTTTGGCAAAACTGAGATTATTTTGTTTCGAACATCGATTTCTCAAAAACTACTCGACGGATTCCGGAGATTTTCGGCACAATCGAAATTCGCACTTCTGCGGAGGGACGTTTTTCTTGGTTTGGGCTAAAACATATTGAGTAGCAAGAAAACTCAATGCAAAGTTGCGAAATTTCGTGTTACTGTGCGTTTGGCCGATTTTCTCGAACGTTAAGACCTGCTGAGCCAAATCCAAAAAAACGTCCCTCGGCCCATATGCCCTTCATATCGTGGCACAAAAAGAACTTTTGGCCGATTCTTCAGTTTTGAGAAATCGATGTTCAAAAACTTTTGGTCTATATTCATCCTGTTAGATGTCAGATGTCAGAAAATTTCTGCTAGTTTTTTTCTAATTTTGCCAGTTCTGCAAGCTCAGGTGAATGTACAGATGATAAGCTTTAAAACGATGTATAAAGCTCTTTGCAACTCCCAAAATTGCGAAAGTTATAGCGTTTCAAAAAAATCACCACAAAAGCACTGCACAAAAGGATACCACCACCTTAAGTGAATGCATACCATTGAATTGAATATTGAATTGAATTCACACCCTAGCAGATATTCTTTTGGATCTGATGTTATCAACACCTAAAGCTGTGTTTCGTCGTTGACCAGGATTAAAATTAACAGAAGTTTGCAATAACTGTTCTCCGATCACTGCAAAGAGCTAAACACAGCACAGTGGCACGTCACCTAAGCATTACATGCAGGAAATTTAAGCTTAGGCATAGGCTTAGGCAACTCTGTGCTTCATATTACAATGTTATTAAGGTATAACACAGACTTAATACTTCATACTTAAAGTTTAGAATCAAGAAAAAATTCTTGTTTAATTCTCCTAGCGTCATTATTTAAGTTAACGGTTTTAACGTTTGTTTGTCGTGAGGAAAGATTTTGTTTTACGTATGCTTGATTGTGCTAAGATAGTTTGGCTTAGATGTGATTGTGGGCGTCAATAAATATCGCCTTGATCATGACGAGCTCGTGAATGTGCGTCATGTGGATAATACAGTGGTGCGGGAGAAGCAGATTGCTAAACTGAAAAAGACTAAACAGACAAGAGATAATGCCAAGGTTAGCCAAGGATAAATCACTACTGTATTATTGTTCACATTTTTGAACTAAGACTAAGACAGTAAATGATCAGAATATGTAGACTTTGGTTTTCATTACTTTTACATACTGTATATAGTTTTTGGTAGCTTTTAATTTTAGACAAAAGAAGCCTTGTCTGCTTTGACAGAGATGGCCAAGACAAGCACGGGCAATATTTTGGCGGGTGCAATTGAAGCAGCTCGTGCCCGGGCTACTGTGGGCGAAATCTCAGACGCTCTTGAAGTGGTAAGTAAACTTAGCAGTAACAAAACTTAACAGTAACAATGCATTTGTGCGTTGAACGTTGTGCTCATTGGATTCAAACTCCGGTTAAAGCTCATTCCACTGAAGTGCCTGTGACTGAGTTTGTGACCCTCCTGCGCATTAAGCAGGTAACCGCGGGTTTGAGCCCCGTCAGGTACCCGATTCTTTTCTGGCGCTTAGTTAGTGTGCAGCTTTCTTTCATTTTTTAATTAATGCTAGTAGATGTTGTTTGTCTGTCATTACGATTTACTATTTTAATGTTGCCAATGTTAGCGCCTGTCTCGTGTCAACCCCAAGATTGCAATCTAGCTGCAGCGCCCTTCATGTAGTGTTGAGAGCAAAATAATGCTTAGGCTTCTTTTTGATTCAATTCAATGCAACTGTGAGATTATTTAACGTTATACTGTAGCAGCATTAATACTTATAAGCTGACACCTTGCACTTTACAAGTGTTTGCTTAATCTGGACGCCCTACTCGTGTAGAACTTTTATGTGCATGTTTTATATGCATGTTCTATAATATTTAGGTCTACTCAAGATACGTAGCTAAGGATCGGATGGTCAGTGGAGCCTATAAGACAGAATTCGCACATGAACAGGAGCTCAATGATGTTATGAAGAAAATAAAAGTAAAGCTTTCCTTACGTACGAATGTTATTTTTGTTTCTGAATGATGCTGTGTAACTGAATATCTGTGCTGTGACAGTCAGTCTGTGTATTTTAGCTTTATTATTTATTATTCCTTCTAATTTAGGAATTTGCGGCTATTGAAGGCCGTCAGCCGCGTATTCTGGTGGCTAAGATGGGTCAGGATGGTCACGATCGCGGGGCCAAAGTGATAGCTACTGGTTTCGCTGACATGGGATTTGATGTGGACGTAGGGCCTTTATTTCAGGTAGCCTCACCAGTACTGTATAACATTCCGTTTTTCGATATTTACCCTTTCAGAATTTTATTGGCCCTGTGATCACTATATAAGTTAAGGTTTTATTTTTTATAATAGTTTGTTTTATGGTTTTAAGTTTGTTTTATGTTAGTTTGTAACTTTATCGGGCCGCTTCGAGGATTTGTTTTGTAGACTCCTCGAGAAGTGGCACAGCAAGCTGTGGACGGAGACGTTCATGTCGTGGGTGCTTCCAGTCAGGCTGCTGGCCATCTCACCTTGGTGCCTGAACTGATCAATGAATTGAAAGCTTTAGGAAGACCGTAAGCGAAGTGATTTCTGTAACATTGTATTTTACAATTCATGTATCTCTATAACGGTCAGGGTGCTATGAGGGGATGTTTAGAAACGAGAATCTGTTGAAGCTATCTCGATATTGTTAGTTTTCGCGACATTTTATGATAAACGAAATCTACTTTGTTTGTTCTCATTTTTCAGTGATATCTTGGTTGTGTGCGGTGGCGTGATTCCTCCCCAAGACTATGACAAATTGTACAAAGCTGGTGTGGCAGAAATTTTTGGACCAGGTCAATATCTTAAAACTTTGAACTCATGTTACGTAAGCAATGAAACTGCCAGACGCCTCGAGTTCCTTTAGGTTTTCACGTGGGAACAATTTTCAGAATGTAAAAACAGTTAGTTGCAAAAGGGCATAACAGAAATCTTCCTGTTCTAATCTACGGAGAGCGAGTCGTTATTAATAAATCTCTCAAAACTGAAGATCAAAACTTGTGAGGGAAGAATTTTGATTGGCTATTCTAATTATTTTACTCTTATCTCATTCATATTTTTATGATAAGTTCTTATAATTCTTCCAGCCTCTTATGTCCTAGAATTTTTTGCCATACATTAGTTACAATAATCATGTTACAATAATTGCAGGTACTCGTATCCCACAGGCAGCCATGAGAACCATTGAAAAAATTTTATCTCAGTTTGGATCTGGCAGTCCTGAGAAGAAGCAGTCTAGTGCGGCTGTAGGTTAACTCTTTCGTAGTTTCCATGCCGTGTGTCTGGAATTGCTACTTGAATGACACTACGTACGTAGGATATCGTCAAATCAGTCTGTCCGTGTGATAGTCGTTTTAGTGCTGTGTATAGTTATATGATTCCATGACTGTCAAACCGTTCCTATGCTTTTCCTCTTGACAGATGGAAATTGATCATCAATTACTTTTGTATGATAACTGTCTCTGTGATCGGTATTGTCATATGTAATGACAGATTACGTTTGTATAATTAGTATTAACTTATTCAGATGTAAGTTCAGTCAAAGAAGTTTCTGCTTCAACTCAGTCTTCTGATGTTATATTAGGATAGTTGGGACATGACCTAAAACATATCCTTTGTTCTAACGCTGCGACCATGGATGTCGTAATTTTAGGGTTCAGAGCTATTCTTTCTGCTAGCTTTTCTGTACCACCTACGAGTCCTAAACAGCTAATATATTCACTAATATGTGTTGTTGATGCTAAAAGTTACAAGATTACTGTCAGAAGTCAGAACCTAGTCGAATGAGACAGTAAAATAGATCGCAGTTGCGCGAAGCGCTGACTTTTAGTCCATTCAAATAGTCACTCTACATATTTTTCCTGTATATCAAAATCGACGATGTTTGGTTTGTAATGTGATAGTTATGTAATCTTGTTTTGTATGTAAATGTGTGACTGTTTAGAATAGCTATTTATATGTTGAGTAAACTAGTATATATTGTTTTTCATCAATTTACTACTAGCAAAAGTACATAAGAGTATGCTACTGGGCATGTGTTATCAGAGCAAAAACTACCTCTGTTCGCTAATGGCTGACCCCCCTCCCCCACAAATTGGATCCAAGGGGACCTTCCCGCAATTCAATACCTGGTCGCAACGGGGGTACGCTCACTCGCTGAAACGTGCGCGAGTTTTGTGTCTTTTTTTTTTTTGCTGCGGGCTCAGCCATCATTAAGGCACTACTTGAGGCCTGTATGATGTTGCTCTCCGCGGTCCCTTATAATGCGGACAAGAAGCGGAGAGACGAAGACCACGGATAGAAAATGTGATCCCCAAGCCAAGTCGGTGTACGGTTATTGGCCAAAATCAGCAAAACTGAAATAGCCTCAGTCACACCCAGGGCAGCCAGCGTTGTCTTCCAACATCAGCTGCCCCCCGCATACCTCGAGTGACTAGGATGGCTGAAACCAAGCATAGCTCGCTCGGAAAGCCAGGGATTGAAAAGTAAGCTGCAGAAACGAGAGTGGGAGGGGTGAGGCCGAGCCGAAAGACAGGATAGTAGGAAAGTCCGCATTACACATCAATCTAAAATTTAAAACTTTGTAAATTTGGAATTTAAATCAGTTTGAAATGCAGTAACTTCGTTTAACCTAAGGTTCAGCAACAGGCACAGAAGGACCTTTTGCACCCGCCATACTTGCTGCCGACCTAAGCTAACCAAAGTTATCAAGGAATCCACAAAATTTAAGTTTTCACCATATGTTGCTGACTTGATTGCAGCAAATACCTTAGGGAAGGCATCTGCTGGTCAGCAATTTACCGCAAAAGCAAATCGAAAAAATGCCTATTATTAGATAGAAGCAATTATGCTTTATGAATTGTTTAATATATAAAAGTAAAGGACGAAAACATCAACTTATAAAGTGTAGTAGTAGTAGTAGCATTAGTATTAGGATAATATCCCGTTGATAGTTGAGGTTGTGAGCCCACTAGTGGTGCATTGTCCGTAAGTGGTCAAGTGGCTGATCATCAGCTTAAGCATCTTTATCTGGAAAAAATTGAGAGGGAAGCTATAAATATGCATAGAATATGCTGAATATGCAGCTGCTGAGATATCTAAATTTAAACAAATATAAAATATCTAAATACATATCTGAATTCTGTGATCCAATTGGATTCGAATTCTTGCGGTTGAGCCTGTTTGGTTAAATTTCTAATTTTGCCAGAATTGTTGGTTTAACATTCTGTTTCATTTCAGGTTTAACATCAAAAGTTAAATTCTGGGTGTAGCGATAGCAATATCGATGTTACGATAGCGCATAGAGAATAATCCAGTAATCAAGCAATGAGGGATAAGATTGTTGCTTTCGTTACTGTCTGAATTCAGGTTTATAATTTATAGATCGGATCTTATCTTACTAAGTAACTTCACCTCGACCAACAACGGGACCCCATTACAAACGACTTTTGATTAGATTTACATGATTTATTTTTAAATTCAAATAAAAGGTAAACTTATCTTCTAAAATAGCCGCTGCATTCCGGCAAGTAGTAGATCAGATCAATTTTCGAGTTTTGTGTCTGTTTTGTGCTTTCGAGCATACGGCAAAGCCGGCGAATTTGTTTGAGTGAGGTTTAATTTGCGGGGCGTCTGCCGTTAGCGTGCAGAGGATGTGTCACGCCTATAATACATAAAGGATGCCAACTGTCGTACTCTTATGCATTATGTACTCTTCTTTTCTCAGTGACTACCACAGTGCACGATGAAAGAGTCAAAAACTTTGATCTATCGTATTTTCCACCGCAAAGCACTAACAGTAAGTAAGCCCACAATAGAAACATCTACATACATATTTCGATGTGTTTACTTAATCTGTGAATTTAAGCGAAGCCAATTCTAAAGTTGTCACTCAGCCAAATTCATTTAGGTACTCCAGTCCAGCAATAAAAAATGTGCTCTTTCTTACTGCTACTTCAGCTTCGTTTAGCTTTCTATTTTGAGGAGGGGCTGGACAAGGGCATTAGCTTATAAGTCCATCATTCTGTATGTGGAAGGCTAAATTAATTGGCCTGCAAAATGCCGATGACAAATGAGATAATTTTCTGTATCAGTACATTATATTACGTTCACGTTCTTTCTTGACCTACTTCTAGTTCCAACTTCTAAAGACACTTTCCAGTTATTCTCAGGATAAGCTGGCTGTGATTGAGTTCCTTATTTCCCACAGTAGCATAAGAAAGGGAGATCTCATTTTCATTAATGTTTTAGAACATTCCATTGAGAAGGTTTTTTGACAGCTTGTCGATAAGGCAGAGGAGCCATCCTGTAAATATTTCAGTATCCTTAATTATGTTAATTATAAAACCATGAGCTAATAAACAGGGTTTTTTTTTGGTTTTCGGATTTGCGTCAACCTTGCGTCCCGCTAAATTTAAGTTGCGTCCCGTTAAGAAATTTTGCGTCCAGGCAGAAATCTTGTTTTAGCGTGTTTTTTAGTGCAAAAATTGTTTTATTTATAAAAATTTCGATAATTTCTTTAGTGCAAAGCTATTTAGACTATTTAGAAAGCTGATGCTGCTTAATGGTAATGCACGATTACAGTTACAGTTACAAATTTTGTTAATTTCGGGGTTTTACTTTAGTACTAATCTTGATCCTGCCTGACCTGTTGAATGAGAACAATATAAATGTATAAATATATAAATGTGTATAAATGCACCTAGTAATCTCTATGTATTTATTGACGTGAAATTCATGAGTTCGAAAAAATCTGATATATATGGATGCAGGTGGACAACAACTTAACAAATAACATTGAGTAACATTGAGACATGACCTTGCACCTTGGCATTCCATGACAAAGTGGGAAACACCGGGGGTCTGGGGGCGGAGCCCCCAGGACCCGAAGAAATTTTTGGAGAAAACGGAAAAATTGGTACTGGAAACATTTAAAGTTTTTACTCTTACAAAAGTGAATTTTCTCCCGAAATAATGTTGCGTCTAGCTTGCGTCCCGCTAAAATTTCATTGCGTCCAGATAAGAAACTTTGCGTCCAGTCACGCACATCTGGACGCAAAAAAAACCCTGCTAATAAACAATGCTCGACTTGGGAAATGACACTACTCGTGTCTTAAAAGTTCCTGCCTATTTGAGAAGTAACTAGGTACTTTTTGATGATTTTAAAAGTAGGATACTTAAAATTGAAAAATTCTGACTTTCCTGAACACCTGAGAATCCGAACCTATCTTGCTAATTAAGCACTAAAGAATACAAAAGCTTAATCTTAGAATGTGCTTAACCACTAGCCATCTGTTATCAGTCAATCAGAATCACGCAGCTAAGACTAATTGGAAGTCAATTTTACCAGACATCAAGAGTTTCCTTCTTGAGTCCTGAAATGGTTTGCCTTTTTTCATTATTGCTGCATTTCGCAGACCACTGCTCGTTTATATTCGTTTGAGGTTGTATCATATATGTAGCTCTTGTTTAGATCACTTGCGATCTTTTAAGCTATACATTTTACAAATAACTCCGTAAGTGGGCCCATAATTCGCAGAATCTAACCAATTGTGCTCAGATTTTGTATGGATGCATATTAACACAGTTCTGATTGAATTGTCCACAATTATAAATTTGGATCCTTGAACACGATCTTCAAACAGTTGTGCGTAAGCGTACTGTGTATAAATACGGAATCACCACATTTTTTGCAATTCTATTAGTTTTTATAAATTTTGGATGAAAACCCATATATATTATTTTTTGCAAGTGGCTGGCTCACCACTGCTAGGCACGGTGAGCGGCCCGTAGGTGGACCTCCCGCAGACCGCAGTCACAAGACGGAGAGAAGTAGATCCAGGACAGAAAACCTGATCCCAGAATAAGCTCCAGTACGGTTATTGTAGTCACTCCAAGGCAACTACACTCGTTTTCCCGAGTGAAATTATCCCCGCATGGCAATAGGAACTAGGCAAACTGAATACTGAAAGCCCGTTCGAAAGGTTAAAGTGGAAAACGCGAGGCTGCAGAAAAAGGCGAAGGCGAAAAGGGAAATCGAGCACTTATGGTGATTTCATAGTCCCAGTCGCCTCTAGACGCGCGTAGACGCACGTCGACGTGCGTAGACGCGCGTCGAAGCGCGTCAACGCGCTACAATGCCATGTTATGTTTGGAGGCGTCGACGCGCGTCGACGCCTCCAAACGTGACATCACGTCCTGGTGCTATGCTGGCACTGGAAGCGTCGACGCGCGTCAACGCGCTTATTTGTAGCATGCCAGTTTGCGCGCATCGACGCACGTCGACGCGCGTTTATGCGCGCAAAATGACATTGACGTTTGTAGGCGCGCGTAGCCGCGCGTCGACGCGCGTACACCTGCGTTCGCGACTATGAAGGCACCTTAAGATGGGATAGTAGGAATGTAAGAGGCTCCTCAAAAATGCAATGAACTAAAAAGTAAAATCTATCAAATCATACTCACCATATGACACACACGACTATTTAACGACACTTTTCCTATGTAGATAGATACTGATGCCCCATGTGACACAGGGGACCTTTTTTACTCTCAATGCCTATGGACATCGTAATCTTACATACAACAATAAATATCAAATTTTCCTCTGAGATTCGGGTGTAACTTAGGTAAGAACTCTTCACCTAATTTCATCTCAAACTAGATATATGCTACAGTAATACAAAGTCAGTAACAGTCAGTAAACTCCCTCGTGTGTACATTAGTGTTGTTGCCCGGCCGGTTTTGTGGCTCGGCCGGCCGGCCTGTGATATCACAAAGCAGTGTCTTATCAGTGTCTCTTGTGCCCACTCACAAAAAATGCACGAAATAAATCTATGAAAAATCCAAACTTTCATAGATAATATCAAGAGTACATAATAAAGAGTATGAAACTCTTACACTAGCATGTACAAATCATGCTAGGTATGCTCGGTTCATTAACTCGGGACCCCCCCCCCCGTAACTTCCGGGGGGGGGGGGTTCCCACTTTGCACTATCTACACGCTTTCATATAAGCGTGTGTCTGCTCGCTGATTGGCCCACTAGCCTACTGCTTACCGTAGGTAATTTATTAGTTATTTTAATTAATTAATTATAACTTTAATTTCGTTAATGCAATTAAAAAACTAATTCGACAACTTTGTAGCATTTTTTCTGCTCTTTCCAATGATATAAAAATTGTTGCACAATACAAAAATTCGCAGGAATGTAGTTTGCAACAATTTTATATCATTGGAAAGAGCAGAAAAAATGCTACAAAGTTGTCGAGTTAGTTTTTTAATTACATTAACCTAATTAAAGTTATAATTAATTAATTAAAAATTACTAATAAATTACTTACAGTAAGCCTTAGACTGGTGGGCCAATCAGCGAGCAGACACACGCTTATATGAAAGCGTGTAGATAGTGCAAAGTGGGACCCCCCCGGAAGTTACGGGGGGGTCCCGAGTTAATGAACCGAGCATACCTAGCATGATTTGTACATGCTAGTGTAAGAGTTTCATATAGTAAAGGGACTGAAAGTGGATCATTTTTTGGATACGTGCAAAGTGAACCACCCATAGCCAATCAGCTTATTTCTGGCTCAAAATCAACCAATTATTTGATAGATGGGTGGGGATTGTTGCAGGCTTTCCGCGAATTAACCATAATTGTTTCACGTGATCTAACGGGCTTGCTGTACTCAAAAACAATTCCAGTGATTCACTTTGCAGGGTGGCCCACATTCAGTCCCTTTACTCTACTCTTATATTATGTACTCTTGATAATATCGTTTGTTAATGTTACCGTACAGTCATCCTCTGAATATAGTAGAGCAAAAGCATGTCACAATTTAGAGCCAAAGCCTTATCTTTCTTTCTACCATCACCATCTTTGCATTTATATATGTTTCTATTTTCTTGGGGGCCAATAAAACAAACAATTGCTTAATGGTGTTGGAATGTCAAACGCATTCAAGCTTTTCCCGCTACTTAATCAACCACTTCAATCAAGCAAACACTTTGTCTGAAACCTATTACTCCTTTCCTCAATGCTTCAGGGGCTTATCAAAAAGCCTAAGGCGATTTCTCAAAATTTACACATAGCCCAATCAGTACATATATACTACATAGATCAAGGGAACCTCAGGAGATTTTTTTACAAAATTCCTCTAAATACACTTTCTATATCATTTCTTTCTACTTTGTGACGTTTTGTAGACTGTAGTGTAATAAACATAATTACACTGTGCCTATTTCTTGCCTTGAATCCGATGCAAATTTCTTTTGCATATTATTGCTTATTAGCAGTCAGACAACATAGGTAATTACTGTGCCCTTTACCTTCGGGAAAATATGAACATCATAACAGACATTGATTAACAGTGCGGCACAGAAATTCAATCAAAGCAAGCACGGCTGACCTTTGACTGAGCTAAGCTAGCATTATTAGGTACATAAAGAAAGCATGTAGTGTAGATGCGATGCCTAATGCAACATTTTTTAGACTGCTTGTTCACGTTTTGATCTACCCCTGCACCACTCGAAACTGTATCAGATCAAGGCCTGAGTGAACCAAAAAACGGATTCACATCCAACCGCATCCTCTGTAGTAACCTAATGAGACAGTGAAAATTTTAGCACACGTCTGGGTCCACTAGATCTACTTCCATCCTGGATCCATCAAACTCAGGTCAGCCGCCACCCTACTCTAACTTCCTACATTAAAGGTGTGCAGCAACGGAATACAGAACGCAGCTGCAATTATCAAATAGTGTCACAGCCGGTGTACGTGTAAGGACACACGACACACCGACACCAGTTGTAAAGTTAGGCAGTCTCAATTTCCCATGTCCTGGGACTCAATTCTGGAGTTTGATGTTTCATGTTTCACATTCAAGAGGTGATTTCATAATCACATACGTAATACGTATAGGAGTACACGCGCTGCACTGCAGTCTCAAACCTCACTGCACATCGACGCGTATCAAACTGTGGTGCTACAAATGGTCGGTCAACGCGCACCAGCACCTCCAGCCCGCCACAATTTTGGAAGGATATCTGAAACTAAAACTGAAGTTATTTCAGGCCACCGACTGAAACTGGAACTAGTCTAAGTAAAGATTGGTAATAGTAAAGAGGAATGTGCTGAAACTGAAACCCCGCCTGAAACTAAAATTACTTCGGGCCACCGACTGATACTAATTTGAGCATTCCTGAAACTCGAACTGAATCTGGTTTCAGTCTTTTCTCAAAACCTGAAAATTTCGTTAACATTCTGCAGTGGGAGCCTAAATAATCACAAATTTGTGATTATTAGTTCTGAAGGCTAGAAACTGCAGTTATTTTAAATGAAGTGGAACTTCACCCGAAAAATTGTACTGAAACTACATATTTTATATTCGCGACTGAAACTTAAACTGAAACAATTTTCGTTCACCGACTGAAACTGAACGTATATCTTCAAACGCCGACTAAAACTGATCGCCAACTGAAGCAGTCTAGGTTTCTATTGACATGACCGCCCGGTGGGCCATGTCATTTTATGACATCGGCCTGAGAAGAGACAATTCGGCAGAGGGCAGCCGACTGAACTAGGCCAATAGGATCGGCATGCATAATCAGGAATATAAGTGTTGAGCTTATTCTACTAGCTAAAAATTTTTCTATTCTAAAAACTAACCTTTTCGGCGAACACAATAAAATAGCGTAATCTTTAGCATATTTTTGAAATATGTGAAAAATATTTGCCCTACTCCCAAAATGCTACGACCAGTAAGTGTACGGTCGGCCAACAATAATGCTAATGGGAGGGCTGGACTATTACATTAGATTGCCTAATGCCTACCGACAAATTGCTCCCTTGCCGCCGGATTGATTTTCGCCGGCGGGGCGACCTGGCTCGTTTAATTCAAGCCAAGCCCCACCTGACACGAGTTCCCCTCCCAGACTGTTTTACCGGTCAGTCCGGCTTCACCGGTTTCCTCGTTTTACGCACACAGCTGACAAATAAATGTTTTTATAGCTTAAAATCTTAAAGATCAGCAAGAGGAAAAAATGTATGCTGATTTTGACATTTAATTTTGACTATCTAGGGGAGATATTGGTGGTGAGCGAAGGCCTGGAAGCTGTAAAGGTGCATTCATAGTTCCATACGCCAGCAGACGTGCGTAAAGCGTCTGCATTCGTTCGCGAGCATGAATATGCTACAATTATATATTTTTAAACGGTTAAAATGACATGTTACAATCTGAGGCGTCGACGCGCGTCTCCATGCGTTTGTTACTATGAATGCACCTTAAGGTGCTAGTTTCCTTTCGGGTATTTTTGACTGTTACGGCTTTAATCCTTAAAACTTCCTAAATAACCGATTTCCGTGCTTTTTTAACATTCTGGGACCAGTCCCGGATTTTTAGGCCAAAAGATAAGGTTTTGGTTTTTGGCCTTAGGCTTCCAGTAGGTAGACCAGACACGGGATTGGTTATGGCTGGAAATAGGACACAAAAATACACATTTTTGCTTTTACAACCTTATGAGCCATCTCCAGTGGTTAAGTCAGTATAAGATGTACTCTTGGTAAAGCAAAAAACCATTTTGAGGGTCAAAAAATAGCCATTTTCGAGGAATTAAGGTTTTTTCAAAATTACTGCCAAACCTTGCGAACAATTTTGTTCGATTCATACAACCGATACAGCGTCCAAATGCACATTTTATGAATCCCTACTAGCCGGACTTTATTGCTTTCAGCTAGAGATTTGGCCGGAAAACCGTTTTGGCAAAACTGCGGTTATTTTGTTTTAAACATCGATTTCTCAAAAACTACTCGACAGATTCCAGAGATTTTCGGCAAAATGGAAATTCGTACTATTGCGGAGGGACGTTTTTCTTGGTTTTGGCTAAAACGTTCCCAGTTTCGAGAATTAGTGCTTCCATGCATTTTGTGAATTTTCTCAACCGTTGAGTGATACCAAGAGTACATAATGCATAAGAGTATGACAAGCGTCATAAGCTATGCATTACATAAGAGTATGACAAGCGTCATAAGCTATGCATTACAAGCCTGCTACATCCGCTGCACGCTATCGGCTGACCCCCTACCTACATCAGGCCCCCATTGACCCCGCCCCTATGTACGTGGTCCAAAAGGGGGAACGGGGTCAGTGTTACTCTACTTACATGTTAAACTTGACGGGGGCCCAATTCATGCAGCGGGTATAAGCTTAAATGATTTACACATTAGTGTACAAAATATGCAAACACGAGTCCGATCCCCCGTTTGGACCTCGTACAGTACAGGAGCGGAGTGAGGGGGTCTGAATTATTTTTAAAAATCAATGTTCAAAAATTTTTGGTCTATATTTAGCCGTTATGTCAGAAAATATTATTTTGCTAATTTTTTAATAATTCTGCTAGTTTCACAAGCTCATATGAATGTCCTGATTATAAGCTTTAAAACGATGTATAGAGCTCTTTGTACTTCTGAAGGAAGACCGTCTATTTTAATGCCAGGTTTACTTACTTTTATATACTCTTCCTACTACCAAGAGTATATAACATATAGGAATGTGACAGCAAGAAAGCTCTGTTATCAGCTCTACTAGGTACATGCTCTGTTCGCTAACGGCTGATTCCCCCCCCCCCAAAGTGTATGCTCACTTCAAAGAAATTTTCCCGTTATCAATGCTCACAACAGACGCCCACTGAACCGAGTAGTTGTGCCTTCGAGCTTTAACACGTAAAGATAGCGTGCAAATTTCTTTGAAGTGAACACACACACACACATCTGTAGGGATGGGGTCAGTCGTTAGCGAAAACCTACCTAGAGATGACAACAGAGAGCTTGCCTGCTGTCACACTCATAATATATTACTCTTCCTACTACGCATGCCGTACATATTTGATGTTTAGGTTTATATCGTATGATCTACAATGTCCACGGCCATGCTAAGTCGCTGTTTGACTGTTCTATTTGTATTAAGTGGCGTTATCACAGTATTAACAGCCACTTCCTACGACGACTTCGAATATGCACAAAAACGAGCATTTCTAGGCCGTTTCATTGAAGGAAACCCTAAATTTATTCATCCTGACGTGGCCATGAGGGACAGCCAGATATTTAAAAAATATTTTGGCTATTATGGTTGATATAACAGGAAGAAGAAGATATAACAATATTCAATTGGAGAAGATACACAAACACTTCTGGAATTGGCCTCAAACAACAACCCTGCACAATTTGCAATATATTTTATTTGCTTTTTGAATTAAAATTTCTTGAAGATTTTGCACAAATATGAATAGAACTACCACGCAGCTCTTGTGCTATCAATAACTACCAACAAGCGCTTTCTCTTTACTTCTACTTAATATAATTATATACGTATATCATCAGCACATACACAACTACACAAGGAGGGGTAATTCCAGAGACCGCGAAATCTTAAAAATCACCAAACTGAGTCCTCTGGAAAACAGGGACGTTCTGAGGCTATAAATAAACCATATCCAGCTCTTGGAACCGTCCCTAGGATGGCTAGGGCTGAACTACAAAAGAAACAAAACACTGCAGAACAAACTAGGTCATAACAACAGAACAAATTGTTCACGATATTTCAGCACTTCTGATAGTATTTCATCAAATCACTTTACACATCCCAGTAAACGTCTCACTACAGTTACACTTATAATAACAGGGCACTCATTAGAACCAAAGCTAAGCTTTTCTAGTGTCCACCGCCTTCAGTCACTGGAACCTTATAATCACTCTGTGCCTCAATCTCTTTGGGATCATAGTCTTCCATTTCGGCTAAAAACAGGAAAGTGTCAGCAGTGGGCATGCAAATGAAAAATATAAACAAAAATTTGATATTCAAATATGCAGGTAAACCTTCTCATGCCCACCCTTTCTAGCTTTGGCCTCGGGTTCCAACAAAAAGTGATGGGTCAAAAATAGAAAATTTACTCATGAGTAGACATGTGCAGGAGGCGAAATTGGAGAGGGGTGACAGGCGCCAGTAACCGAATTTTTCAGGGTTTTTGCCCAAAAACCGGATTCTCCGGGTGACGGGCCTCTCTGGGGGTGAAGTATCCGCAAGTTTCTATCATCTATAGTAAACTAAGAAAACTTGCCACAGCTAACCCTGTTCTCGATCGCTTTCGGTCTTCACTTGTTAAGGGGATATTTCATGTTTTCCTGCTTTGAACCTGAATAACTTTGTCACCGTTTGACTGCGAACTCCAATATTTTGTCTTGTTTTTGAAAACATGGGGGCATTACTATTACATGTGAAAATGAGCGAAATCCGTGACTATCGATTTTTGACCAAAGCTACCCTACCCCCCCCTTTTAAACTTGCTAAAATCTGCCTTGAAAACTTTCAAACACCAACACCTTATATTTTCTTGTATTTTGAATACCCGCAAAAAGTGGAACCGGCCGGCCGGTACAGGCAGTACCGGTCACCGTCGCGAGCTGGGCAGCTCGGCCGGTCGGCCCACGAAAAATTGTTCCAGTAAACAACACTAGTCGGCAGTAATTGAATCTGCAACTACAATTACCGATACAATTATATATTTCGAACTGCTACAAGTGAACAATCCGACAAATCTTGTAATGCGTTGACTTACGAAACTTTGGAGCAAAATAAGGATCATTTCCATATCTTCCCGGGAAATGAATGTTATATTCCTCGGCAGTCATATGTTCAACCGGTGGCACCTTTGCCCATTTCGCAAGCTAAACATAATACACACGTAATAGTGGCAGAACAAAGATAACGATTTGTAATGGGGCCTTCCATTTTCAATATTTCATTCATTGAAATTTCATTTCATTCATGTCTTTTATGCCATAATAATCAGAGTTAATAAACGTTTTTCTAAAGTTCCTCTAAATCAATAGTAGTCTCTCCATAAAAAGTAGTAATGAAAACCGGATTTTTTTCATATCCGGATATCCTCCTATTTTGCGTTTAAGGAGAACTGGTTATCGCCTATTCCAAACTCAAGTTCAAGAAAATTTTTTCATTTTCACATTACTTTGTCTGAAATGTAAATGGATATCCAGATAATATCCAGTGCCCATCGCTAATAAAGAATAATTTAATCATCCTTAAAGTCCACTCATCAAAAACAGTTGCGTTCCTTCTAATTTAAGAAATTATAAAAAAACTAAAAAATTGACCTAAAATTTGCACAATCTATATTGTAATGGTAATACACAAAATTTTAGTTTTTATTTTTATAATTTCATACAATAGAAAGAAATCGGAATGTTTTAATGAGTGGATCATAAACACGAATAAATTTGCAAACCCTCTGCAGAATATCTTTTCATGCTCAAAACACTGTTGTGCTGCTCTCTCCCGCACACCACTTTGAAATGGATTTCGGAAATAATGCAGATCTAATCAACGAAAATCAAGACGTACTTCATTAAGGATCAGGACTCGAAAGGTTTTGGTTCTGACTCAAGAAAAGGGTGTGCTAAGGGTGCATAATAATCAAGCTTATTAATTAATCACAATAAAACATCTTACTTCCGCTTCATGCGCAACTATGCGCTGGTTAGAGTTTTCAACGAACTTTGCAGTTCGAGATTTCTAAAAAGCAATCACCAAAATAAAAACAGCCTAGCATAAAAATTTAGCAAAGTGAAGACATAAACGTGCCCATTACAATATTACACAGCTAATTTCTACGTCAAACGTTTTCATATAAAGATTTAGTTGCGGCAACTTTACTGTCAGAAGGTGTCAGCTTCTTGGACCGACCCACCTCTTATCGCCCGCCAACAAGGGTCTTCCTGAAATAAACAATCTATCTACACCGCAAGTCCTTTTACGAGATGGCATAAAACTACGTTAAAGATTTATTAAAACATTAAACTTACCGATTTTTGCTCAGCTTCATTTATGGTAGACATTACATTCTTGCTGTCAGTCGGGTAATTAACTTTATCTATAGAGTACTGAAAAATAAAATAAAACTCGTTATTGGTATCTCAAGATGCACGATGAGCCCCATTCCGTTTCCCAAAGTGTAGTCAAAATGAGGACGCAAATGGTAAAATTAGCTTTTCAAGGGTATTAACACATTACAAAAACACTGTTAAGTGCTAAGTGTAGATATCACTATTTATACGAAAGAGCTAAAAGATGTTAAAACATATGTACATTAAAAATTTCTTTTCTAGTTAGTCATTAGTAATCTAATATCTATCAAATATCAATTTGAAATTATGTATTTGCAACAAAATGTTGAGTAGATGTTTTGAGACCAAGTGAATGCTGCGAAGCCAGAAATTTCCAAAATTTTGACCACAAATCACAAAAATTTGATCTTCTAGTCACCTCTTAGCGAGTGGGGGAGGAGTCCAAAAAATTGCGGAGCCACCCAGTACACATACCAATCTTTGAAGACACCAAATGAAAAAGAAGCAGCCCTAAAGAAAGCTTTACAGAGACAGGTGAAGAAAGTCAAGGAATCCAACAATTGGCTAAACGAATAGAGAACACTAACAGCTGGGGTTAGTTTAGTGGAGGAGGGGCACCCCCACTTTTTGGGTTCCCCACACTTTTTTGGGCTCCCCCACTCACTATAGAGCTGCCCTGGAAAAGCCAAATGTTAAGGATTTTTGGTCAAAATTTTCAAACATTTTCCGGTCTCGCTTGAATTTTTTGCTCAAAACTCGTCTATTTTGGCACTGAAACTCAATTTTTGAGCACTTTTTAGCATGGTTATAGCAGTATATGCACAAAACAGGCTATTTTTTACTGTAGTTTTGTCATTTTTAGACCATTTTATCCCCCGCTTTTGGACCTCCCTTCCACTTTTCGCCTAAAATAAAGCCAGCTAACACGACACCAGACGCCAGACGACGGAAACCACTATCTAACAGAACTTGAACGGAAGATGATGCTCTAAAACTGGATCCATGGAAACAAATTTATCATCATCGACTCAACAACCGTAATATATATACGTATGCCCCAACGCCACAGCCTTTCTTGACAGTCAGTGTAATGTAAGATGAGGCCTCAGAGAGAGATGAAGTCCCGTATGGGGCATAGGGGGAGGACGAGGTGTTTTCCGTTTTCTTTCTTGCTAAAACAGCAAATTTGCTGCATACGACGGGCTATGTCAAAATCTGACACTGCACGGCGTAGATGGCGATGGCACCCTTACCGCTGAGTCAAAGCATTGACCGGCGTTCTATGCTGTCGCATATCCGGTTCCTCCTGGGATAGATGTTATCAACACCTAAATCGGGTTAATTTAGATATATAATTTCAACATGAAATTAATATACAACGTATACCTGCTTCGCAAATTGATCGACAATATTAGGATCAATCTTTGCTTTGTACGCATCAAAATTTATTTTAGGTAGATCCGTCGGCAAAACGTTAAGGCTAAAAGAACAGATGTCAATATACGTAAACAATATTATACGTATAAAGCTTCTAACAACACAAAACTATCAAACATTTGCTATAACACTGAGAGAGAAGATACCTTTGGTTTTATATACAGTCAGCGGGGGAAAGCGGAGGAAAAGTGGAAAAAGAATGATAGTCTATGCCTCAGCTACAGCCCCTGCAGGTGACTAGTATTGCCCTTTAGGAAGAGCAAGTGTATATATATATATATATATATATATATATATATATATATAATATACAGTATATATATTATGTACTCGGCCAAATCAGACCACCCAAATTGGACCACAACAGCATTTTCAAAGTACAAAATGTATTTGTGAATACTCAGCCCCGTGTTAGATTCCCTTTTCTGCATTTCACAGAATATGTGCCGTGCCGGTTAAGGCGTTCGACTTCAGATCCGACAGTCCGAGGTTCGAATCCCCGCTACCACAAAGCTTTCACAAATCCCTTGAGCAAGGGACTAAGCACATATCGGTTCGCCGTGAGCTCTAGCCAACCCAGCTATCCATCCTTAATTGGTCGGTAAATGGGTACCACTATTGTGGGAAGGTAACAGGAGTCCGTGTAGGGCTTAAAGCCTTGAAGGGCCGGCCCCCATTCCACGGATACAGTCATCATTTGAGGTGACACTCCTGGCTCTACGGCTGTGTATCCGGGTATGAGCACCGGCACCCCTTGTCCCTGAAGCAGGGATGGAGATATTCTCCAGGGGTCACCTTTATATATATATACGTATATATATATATATGTGATATACAGTATATATATTATGTACTCGGCCAAATCAGACCACCCAAATTGGACCACAACAGCATTTTCAAAGTACAAAATGTATTTGTGAATACTCAAAATTCCGAGCAATAACAATATGCAACTGAACGAAGTACAA
>JASAND010003615.1:0-57288 GCA_030248195.1 Trissonchulus latispiculum
ATATATGAGTGGCGTTGAGGTTGTAAATTAAGGAAAACAAGTTGCAACGGCTTAACATATGAGCCTGTCCTACAACGAGGCTCATGTTGACGTCCCAGTGCAGGCTTCTTAAAGATCATCAGGTCATCATATTAAAGAAAAAACGAATGAATAGACATAACTGGGATTATTCTAGGGATTTTTTCTTGGGGGGGCCCTCGGGGGGCTAAAAATTGCGCTATTTTTATAGTAATCGCCAAAAATAAGCGAATTTAGTGCTTAAATAGGCAAAAATCGACTAAAAATCTCCGGCGACGCCGGAAAATTTTTGAAAATTTGGCCTTTTGAGCGATTTTTTTCAGGACAAAAGTTGGTACCAAAAGGGGCACCCACTTTTTGGGGGGGGACGATTTTTTTTGGGGGGAAGGGTGCTTTATGGGGGTCCGGCCCCCCCACACAGTAGAATAAGCCCAGCATAACATGTTAACATTGTGGCTTGAAAGAAATGGACAGAACGAAGTAAACTGCGACACCTCAAGTTTAACTGTACATGCAAGCTGATGTTTCCCGAAGCACCATGGCACCTACTATTTCCGGAAGCACTATAGTACACCTACTGTATTCTCGGAACACTATGACACACTACTCTCACATACGTAATGCTTTCCCCACATGGCTCTGAGTCAGAGCGCAGAGTGGCATGCCGTATAATGCGTATGCACAGTATAATGTCTTAGCGACAAGATGTGTGAAGGACATTTTTGTAATGAAAAGCTTTACGTGCTATTTATATGAAGGTCAAATATCGACAAATTATATTATGACATACGCCAATATGAGCCTCGTTGTAGGACAGGCTCATATGTTAAGCCGTTGCAACTTGTTTTCCTTAATTTACAACCTCAACGCCACTCATATATATGCATTTTACAGGCTAGTTTCCGTGTTTGTACAACCTGCCTGAGAGTACTCATATGTATTTTACATGTGAGGAAGGAGCATTTTTGGTTCTTGTGTAACTTATATGTTTAACGTTTTATGGTTTCACTGATTTATTGTCTTGCAGCATGTCCCCAAACGATGCCATCACTGCCCAGTCTGCAACTATTGTGTTCTGAAGAAGGACCATCACTGTTTCATTACCGGAGGCTGTGTTGGTTTTGGCAATCAGCGCTACTTCATTGTGTTCCTATTCTATGCCTTCCTGGCTGCCTGTTACGGCATGCTGTGGACCTACAGACTTATGAGTGACCTCTTCCCGGCCCTGTGGCCCTACGGTTGGCTCAACTACTGTGCTCCGGTGGCCCTGGGTCGCTACTTCCTCCAGGGTGACATCCCATTTGTTGCTGTCATCGGCAGTGCCCTAATGTCTGCCCTGTGGGCAGGTGTGACTGGGTCCTCGGGCTTTTTCTGTGCCCAAATTTACTGTGTCATAACGGGGACCACTCTGTGGGAGCAGGTTCATCGGCTTGATATTCAGGATGGACTGACGATTCGACAGCGATTTGAAACGGTCTTTGGTCCATGCTGGCCGATAAATTTTCTCTTTCCTTTGCCCTATAGGAACAAGCTGTTTCCAGGGATTGCATCCTTTCTACATGCTTCCTATTTGAAGGATGTTTGACTTGGTTTTAGGTTTATCGTTTTATGCAATGCAAATATAGCTTTTCTACTTGTTTTTACTGCTATGTACACTGGAAGCTTTAGATTCTGTCCGCACTATTTGCGTTTTTTAAAGCATTGTTAGTAGGCTTGGCTCGTAGTTACTTGAATATTTTACTGCTAGTTCCCGTTGTTTGTTCCCTGTCCAGGATTTGTGGAGGGTTTCAAGAGTGTAACACCAAAGTCATAGTCGAAAGATTTAGTTAAGGGTTTGATCAATGATAACAGGCTGCTAAATTTTGGAAATATCACCCTCAACTTAACTCCAGGTCTATGGGCTTGTAGGGACCAAATCCAAAGAAGGATAACAGTCAAGCTGCTGTTTTCTTTGGTTTAAATGCTTGTGATGCTGTTTATATTCCTTTATCGCTACATATCATATGTTTATTTATAACTAGTGTGAAGTACTACTAAATTTTGCATATGATTGTTAATTCAGTTCTTTAAATATCTGGAATTTGAGCAATCCAGTGCGTTTATATATGGGGTGGGGAAACGATGGGGATCGCGAAGTAGAAGCTTCGGACTCATCAGACCCAATCTTGTGATACTTTGTAAAAAATTCAGGTAACACATCACATATAGACCACAACTTTAACGTTAAATTACTTAGCAACCGTTTGAGTTGCAACTTCTATTTTAAATGTCATTAAATGTGTATAGTTATGGGCTAACATATCAATGGAGAAAGTCGAACACTGGCCCGAAGATGGACACCCCCACCAAATTCAAGTTATTGCTAAAACTCCTTACGACTGTGTGCTCTTCATTCATGTTTATTCAATCCAATGGCTTTGCTATGAATAAAAGGACTTGTCTGCGTTTAGACTAAGTTATGACAGATTAGACTAGTTGGATTTGGTTCTGAATTTACATTTCTCTAGCCTGCCTCTGAGTCTGTCACTAAGTGTCTCTGTCTCTATTGGGTGCACACTTGTCTAGCTTAAGGTGCTGCTGGTTCGGGTTCGTGTATTTTTGGGCTTTAAGAGCGCAATTGCCGTTGAAATTCATTCAAATTACGACAATTACATCATTTATCCTAGAAAACATTTTAGAAAAGTCGCTGCTTCAGGCCTGTTGCGGTTCCTTTTTTCCTTTTATTTCCTTTTTTTTCCTTTTTTTCGCCCAAAATTCCTTTTATTTCCTTTTTTTCTGTCTGACTTCAAAAAGTCTAGGAATTAACAAACTTTTTAAGCAAAATTTACGTTTTTGCCCATATTTTTTCAAAAATTTCCGGCTTCGCCGGGATGTGATCATATGGATTTTAATTTCAAAGTTGGTTCTATATTTTGGACGTATTTAATAATAACTTGAATTGGCTTTACGTTTTGTATTTTGATCTATTTGGCTGGAAAAGTGTAGTTTTAAGCTATAGTAACGGCTGAGCTTTTGCAGTTCCTAGAGTGCACGAAATAAATTTTAACGATTTTATTTTTTGATTTTTGATTTGTCGTTTTCAGGACTTTGCAGGAACTTTCGAACATTATCTAAACTTCTCGTTTTATCTTTGAGATTTTAAAATATCTGAAATAGTTTACTATGACAGCCTGTTTTCTTTATGAATGCGAGCTTATTTATACAGTTTAAAAAGTGAAATGTATTAACAATGCGGAATTTGATAGGAGGTTCGTGTTAACCTGGACCGGTTCTATTTAATTTTGTCGTCCAAGATAATTGCTTTTCTTTCTGGAATAGTGAAAACTTCTAGAGCTAAAATTTTTTGAACAAAATATGTTACTGCTATTTCAGTTTTAGTTCTCTCTCTTTTCTCAGTTTTCTCAATTTAGCGACTACCTTCCCACCTAGGGTTGGATTTTGCAGAACACCCATTGCGGTAGAAACTACCAGGGATGCACAGGGGCCTCTCCCCGGCCTCGGTGGTCAGGCCCCGGTCAGGAAGAATTTGGGAAATTTCGCTAATTTTTGACCCAAAGTTCGAAATTTCGAAAGACAAAAAGATGTCAAAGTGTTTACAAATAGTTTTTGCTCACCGATTTGAATGAAAATAACAATTGTAACATCTGTGTGCTAGGGATTGCAAACTTTCAATTTTTAAGAATTTTTTGAAAATTTTTAATTTAGACTTTCTATTTCCTGGCCCCGGTAGTGGCGCATTTCTAGAAACTACTTATAGTAGAGAACATAGCTTCAGTGTTGCTCTTGAAGTCCCAGGCATTCCGTTACTTGAATCTGGACCATTTTATTTCTCAAAAAATTGGAATTTTCGAACATTTCCAGCACTTAATTTTTCCAAATCCAACATCATAAAAATCTGAAAATTTTCCAACTTATCATAAAAACCTAAAAAAGTCCATCACTGTCTAGTCCCTGCCTACTATAAGTCTGTGTATATATGCATAAAAGTTTACAGGCGGCAGTACAGATTTCAGGAGCCATTTTCGGATGTCAATGTAAAAAAATCGCTCAGCTTCCTCGAATCTATCAGATCAGAATACATTTTTAAAGCAAAATAATATTAATGCGTTAGCGTAGTAGCAAGAAAATAGCCTTTAAAGTTTGTTATTTTTGCCAGTTTTCATCGGAAAAATTCTTTTTTTTTCTTTTTTTCTGTTTCAAAATTCCTTTTTTTATTCCTTTTTTTATTCCTTTTTTCTGAGGAAGGCCGCGCAACAGCCCTGCTGCTTGAAAATTTGTGTTTAGGAGAAATTTGTTTTAATCCACTATAACTTGCGTACTGTGGGTACCCTACACGGACGAACTTATAATCATTTGAATCATCTCACCAAGACCTACAACTTTGCTCTTGAGAGTATTCTTCGACTCCTTCCGGTTTAAGAGATAACAGCGAAAATTGATTTTCGAGGTCCAAAACTGGCCATTTTTCGAAAAATCAAATATTGCAGGATTTCGACAGTTTCAACAGCACTGGTCCGTCGGTCAAGTATTGATCATATTTGTAGTCCTAAAGCACGTCATGGGAAACGGAGAGCTCTCTGCACCTACGCACAGCAACTAAAATGTGAAATTTTGAAAATTGCAACCAGATTGTTCTGGCGGATTTCTCTCAACTCGTGCAACCAATTAGAAAATGGCTTTAATCACGCATTTTTGGAACAATTGCCGAGGGCTATTTTTTATGGTTTCGCGTTTTGTCTTTCGAGAGAAATAAGCGTCCAAGCATGAAAATTTTGACGAAAATCAGACAAAATGTACATTTTTATACCGCCGGAGGCGGTATACTTGTAATGGGTTGACCCATTTGAATTCATATGTTTTGCATGTAAATTGCTTGGCGCGGAGGATTTCCGTCCTATCTTCAACACATGTCCCAATTACGCAGGTTTTTTTGCCCAGCAATTTTTCTACGATTTTGCAATTTTTAGATCATCATTACAGTCAATTTAGTTCATTTTCAAAGCCCTGTAAATTGTTTTGCAAACGATCACTCTCTGCCTTTTCTCATATTACCGAAAATCGGGCGTTATTTGGCTGTCACTTGATTGGCAGAGATTTAACAGATCAATAAATAGCTAAAACCGATGTTACAATTTTCGTGTGCAAAGACTGATTTTGCGCTTGCACTGTATTTATTTCATTAGTGTTTGCTTTGCTTCAGAATTTAGATAAGATAATTGTTTAAAATAAACATATATAAATAAATGATAACTTTCTCTCTAGCAGTATACTCGATAAGATCGCTATAGTCAGAGTAGTGTAGTGGCTAGGGTGTCCGCTTGGCGCTGTTCCGGACACAGATCGAATCCTTCTTCCGGTAGAATTTTTGTTTCACAATTGGCAGTGGCAAATGGCAATAAAATACTCCCTTTCTTTTGTCTCAGAAACGGCAAATGAAGTCGAAACTATAGTACGACCAAAAAATGTGTGTACAAACTTCGACCGTTTGTAGCAGATTAACCTTTGGAGTAAACCCCAACAATGTATATATTTTTAGAATCCTCAGGAACTCGAGATTTCGAAAATCTGGAAAATTCCGGAATTCCGGGTTTCATTCACGGAAAATCTAAAATTTTTAGTTTTTCGCCAAATGTTTATCGCAATCAAAATTTTGTTTTCACGATCGAATAGAGCTGGTCCCGCTGCATATTTTTGCTCTTACAAGTTTTTCACGAAAATGCACCCAGTTTCCGGAATTCCGGGTTTTCAAAATTTCCGAATTTTAAAAATTTTCTAGAATTTTAAAAATTTTCTAGAATTTTAAGAATTTTACCCACAAGATGGGTATTGTTCGAAAGCTCTTTTCGAGCTGAACAACTTTTGTAATAGAATGAATTCTTGAAAATGAACACATTTCCCGGAATTTGAGAAAACAAGATTTTCCGGGATTTTCCGGATTTTAAAAATTTTCTCCAATACCCCACAATATGGGTATCATTCGAAAGCTCTTGATGCGCTGAACAAATCTTGTAATAGAAGCAACTCGCAGAAATGAGCCCAGTTCTCGGAATTCGCTAAAACCTTCTAAGCTAGAGTGAAATCCGGAATTCGTGAATTCCGAGAACTGGGCTCATTTCTGCGAGTTGGTTCTATTACAAGATTTGTTTAGCTCATCAAGAGCTTTCGAATGATACCCATATTGTGGGGTATTGGAGAAAATTTTTAAAATCCGGAAAATCCCGGAAAATCTTGTTTTCTCGAATTCCGGGAAATGTGTGCATTTTCAAGAGTTCGTTCTATTACAAAAGTTGTTCAGCTCGATAGGAGCTTTCGAATGATACCCATCTTGTGGGTATTGGAGTAAATTTTTAAAATCCGGAAATTTTGAAAACCCGGAATTCCGGAAACTGGGTGCATTTTCGTGAAAAACTTGTAAGAGCAAAAATATGCAGCGGGACCAGCTCTATTCGATCGTGAAAACAAAATTTTGATTGCGATAAAAGTTTGACGAAAAACTAAAAATTTTAGATTTTCCCTGAATAAAACCCGGAATTCCGGATTTTCCCGGATTTTCGAAATCTCGGGTTCCTGAGGATTCTAAAAATATATACATTGTTGGGGTTTACTCCAAAGGTTAATCTGCTATAAACGGTCGAAGTTTGTACACACATTTTTTGGTCGTACTATAGTCAACGGGAGTTGAAACTAGTCAAAAGCTAACGTCACCGTACACTAGAACAGTATGATGAAAACAAACAAAACGTTGAACACATAAATTCCAACCTCTACGGCGGTATTATTCCCCTTTTAAGGGGTAACTTGTTCTCAATATCTTGAGCTTAATTGATCACTAAAAGATTTCAGAAAAATACCCCTTGGGAAGACGTTTCTTTTGAAGCCAGAGCTGGTCGGTTTTCTTTAGCTTTCCCAGATTTCGAGAAATCCATGTTCAAAAATTGTTTTCTTGTTATCGCACATACAAATGGAAGAGTTGAAATGAGACAATTATACCTTACCTAGCAGTAACAAGCACATTCTAAGCTTTAAAATGATGTAAAAATTATCGTTCATTTCCAAGAATTGTGGAAATTACTGTCTTTCAAAATTTGCTGCAAATATCCGAACCAGCACCTTAACGGGCGCTGAGTAAAATCTAATACGAATACATCCAATTTTAAAGTGAGATTTCCGCATATAACAGGACAAAAATATTAATGTATTGTTTCAATATCAATATAGAGATTTTATTAGTTTTTAACTACACTCAGTGGCCAATACTACCTATACTACAAATATACTATATTTAATTTAATATGCTACGCTCCAAAGTCCAAATAATGACTGAGTAATGCTTCGCTAACGCTATCAGAATTCAGAATTCACAGGTTTCGCGAAAAAATTTACAATTAGTAATTGACCAGTGCTTTCTATTCTACTCATGAATGACTAAATGCTTTTAAAATTTTATATATATAACGGCTTTACATATACATAGAAGTTAAGTTAACTTAATTATATACTATTTATTTGCTACAATTTATTTACTATTTATGATTTATACATATACATACCTAAGTAGAACATGTATAAAGTAACACTCAAAAACAACACTCCAAACTCTAATAATAATAATCGCTCCTTGAGAATCAGTTTACAACGCGTTATTGATTTGTATCAACTGTAGTCAAGGTTTTAACCTTGGTTGCAGCAGCTACACTGGCCGATTTGAGCAGAGTTACACTACTTCCTCTGTTGAGAAGCGGCAACCCCTTATACTGAAAAAGCTTATTTCGAATATCACTGCTAAAGCTAACGTAGATAAACGGATTTATAGCACAATTAAGACCTGAAAACGTTCCGAAAATCATATCGGCGTAGTAGGGAGATAATAAGTTTTTCATTGCCAATTCTTTTGTAAACCAGTAAGATGCAAAAAAAGCAATATTTGCAAAAGCGATTATTCCAAATTGAATTGCCAGTGCCGTCTCCGGTAAATTTTTGTATTTTCCCAGCTTGGCGCATACAAAAATCACCGCATAGATACATGGCACACCACCACCTGTAATTACAGAGGCTACCTTATTATAGAGAACTATTGTTCCTGTTGTTACATTTGATGGACAAAGCACGCGAAACATTATTCCATTTGGTACGGTTAATCGACACCCAGGTACGAACACTGTACATGTGTTTATGATCGCAAGAATTCCAGCCACAACCATAACACAATATGCTCTATTGATGGTGAAATATTTAGTGTATTTAGTCAGAGCTACCACAGCAATGAGTCTATTTATAGAAATCAGCAGAATATGCAAGTTAACATTCCAGCTGAGCCAAAGATAGGCCAGTCCTCCGAATAATCGCCATGTTTCGGAAATGTTGTCTTCACCGATAGCTGAAACAACCGTTACGTAGATCAGCTGAAGCAGCAGCATGAGAATGTCGTAAGCTCCAAGGCTTAGAGCAAGAGTGTAGAAAGGGTTTTTGAAGGTCGTGTTAGGGTGGCGCAAAATTATTTGCCAGACAATACAGTACATGGCAATGCTACATACGTTGATTGTATCAATAACACAGAAATAAATTTTGTGAGACCAGCCTGAATTTCTGGTTGTCCATATCACAGCCGTATCGTAGTGCTCGTCCATTTCTTGTTCGATGTTCAATACCCTTGGCTGCTTATTAAAATGTACGAAAGAGTTACGAAGGAGTACAGAAAAAACCTAGTTTTGAGCTGTTGCTTCTTATGATAAAATGTTAGCATGTGCTATACCTTTTCTCTTCTGATTTTAGGTTGATAAGAAATTGTTCATTAGTAAAATTCTTCATTGTATCTAATTTGTTATTCTACCTTCTCTTTCTCAAATTATTTTTGGGACCAGGTTATACATATTTGATAAAGAAATTGTTCGTTAATTTGCCATAACAGATTTTGGAAAGAAAGAGAGTACCAGCAAACATACACAATGCCATAAGAAATCTTTTCAATCTACTAATTGGAGATGAGATAATGAGTGTTTCCTATTTTATTTCTTGAAACGCAAGGTGATAACTGGCACATGGCAATTATTCTGGTAAAACCGAATTGCACAAGAGCAATTATTTGTCCGGCAAAACCTGATTGCACCAGACCAATATTTTGTGATGAAACTGAATTATATATATACATTGGTCGAACAGCAAACCAACAATTGATGCTGTAAAACATGTCATTGGATAAGGATCAGATGCCGCCTTCAAAGTTTTCGAGGATACATTACAAAAATTGGAGACACTGCACGATTACACAATCACCGCATCAAATTGGCGTAAAGCAAGGCACCAAACCGCTGTACATCTGGCATCTCATACAATAAAGATTGCAATTTTTATTCATTACGAAATTTCTGAAAATAAATGCTTAGCTTTGAGAAACGTAGAATAAGAATAAGAATAATAAGAACAAGAATAAGAAAAGAATAAGAAAAATGAGAATCTCAGGCCAGAATAAGCCTTAGTTTACTATAAGCGGCGCATGCAGTAACTGCTTCTGATCGATTTGGCTTAAAATGTTGCTTCGGGTTCGTGTATTTTAGGGCTTTATAAGCGCAATTATCGTTGAAATTCATTCACGTTTGCTACAATTACATCATTTAGCCTGGAAAGCATGAAAATTTGAATTTTGGGGAGATTGAATTTAATCCATCTTAACTTGCACTGTGACCATCCTACACGGACAAGCTTATAGCCATTCGAATCCTCTAACCAAGACCTACAACTATGTTTTTGAGAGGATTCTTCTATTCCGAACGGTTTTAAGAGATAACAGCGAAAATTGATTTTCGAGGTCCAAAACTGACCGTTTTTTTTGAAAAATCAAATATTGCTAGATTTCGACAGCTTCAATAGCGCTGGTCCGGCGATCAAGTATTAGCCGTATTTGTAGTCCTAAAGGGCATGTTATGCGCAACGTAGAGATCTCTGTGGCATCTCTGCCTACGCACAACAAAAATGTGAAATTTTGAAAATCACAACCAAATTGTTTTGAACACGGATTTCTCTCAACTCATGCAAGCAATTTGAAATCGGCTTTACACACGCATTTTCCAGACAATTGTCGAGGGCTATTTTTCGTGGTTTCGCGTTTTGTCTTTCTGTTCGAGAGAAATAAGCATCCAAACTTAAAAATTGTGACGAAAAGCAGATAAAATTTACATTTTTCTCAAAATCTTGAGCTTACTTGATAGCTAAATGATTTTAGAAAAAATAGCTCTCGGGAAGATGTTTCCATTGAAGCCTGAACTGGTCGCTTTTTTCAGCTTTCCTACACTTCGACAAATCCATGTTCAAAAATTGTTATCTTGTTATCGCATGCTCAAGTCGAAGAGTTTAAATGAGACAGCTATACTCGACCTAGTTGTAACAAGTTATCTTGAGGCAAATAGAATATTAAGCCCCGCTCAATTTGGTTTTCGCAAATACAGATCAACTGTTAGCCAATTACTGGAAACGTATAATCTTTGGACTGATGCTCTTGATAATAAATTAATGATTGATGTAATTTTCTTAGATATTGCTAAAGCATTTGATACTGTATCTCATGCAAAACTGCTTCAAATTCTCAGATCCATAGGCATCGATGGAAAACTATTAGCCTGGATTGAAAATTATCTTTCCAATAGAAAACAATTTGTTGAAATTTGCAACTGTCGCTCTACTACTTCTAATGTTGCTTCTGGAGTACCCCAAGGTAGTATCTTGGGCCCCCTGCTTTTCTTAATTTATATAAATGATATTTCTACTGTTTCAGACAAGTTAAAAATCAGACTTTATGCAGATGATGCAAAAATTTTTATAGCCTATAACTCTAACTTTAATAATTTTGTTGACATTCAAGCAGAACTGAATAGAGTCTATGAATGGGCGAATACGAGACAATTAAAGCTCGCTGCCTCAAAATGTTTTGTCATGCATCTTGCTAACAGAAATCCAGAAAATGTGTATCGTCTTGGAAATTCAAATCTGGAAGCCACAAATAGTTTTACTGATTTAGGAATAGTTTTATCAAAAAATTTACGTTTTTCAAAACACTGCGAAGAAATTGCAAAATCTGGGTTTAAAAAGGTAAATCTAATATACTCTGCCTTCCATTCGCGTAATAGGGAATTTTTACTAAAAATTTATAAAACATATGTTCGTCCTAAGTTAGAGTATGGCTCTGAAGTATGGTCACCTTTTCTGCTCAAAGACATTGATTTAATAGAACGAGTTCAACGGTTATTTACTAGAAGATTGCCAGGGATTTCCACCCTACCTTATCATGAACGTTTGAAAATTTTAAACCTTCCCTCCTTGGAGGAAAGACGGATTATTAAAGATATAATTTTTGTTTACAAAATGCTCCATGGTTTAGTCGACTTAAGTTTTTCAGAGTTCTTTGAATTTACTCCTACTTTAAGTACTAGAGGTCATTCTTACAAATTAATGTGGAAACGTGCAAACTTAGATATTCGAAAGCATTTTTTCGCAAATCGAATAATTCCTATATGGAATTCTCTTGATGAACAAATCGTTAATGCTGTAAATATAGTGGAATTCAAAAACCGACTTGCTACTGTTTCTTTTCATAACTTCATTAGGGGCCGGGCGTTAGTGGCCGTGCAATCGGCCCAGCCCTGATCCCTTCCCTTCTGTCAATACTTTGCCACGTACATTAGAATGTGTTTAGACACTTTTCCTTTTGCCGGTTTGGTATATTTGTTGCCGCTTTGCTATAGTTTCTTGTTAATTTTGTTTTGATAATTCTGTTTTTGGTTGGGAATAAACTAACTAACTAAAGCACATTCTAAGTTTTAAAATTATATAAAAATTCTCATTGAACTTCAAGAATTGAGCAAATTACAGTCTTTCAAAATTTGCTGCAAACTCGAACCAACAGCCTAACTCACTTTTTCACTGGGGGGGGGGTCAGTTTTTCGCCGATTTTCCGACCGTCTCCGATTTCGCTCATTTTCACATATTTTGTAGTCTCCATGGGTCCTCAAACCAAGGCAAGTGCGTTCTGCGTAATATTGCTTCTATCGTTCTGTAGAGCCCTTCAAAGGTAACCTTGACATGTGTTAAACATAGGAAAATGAATAAATTAGGTTAAACGGTTTGTGGCAAAAAATTTTTGCTGTATGAAAGATACAAATAAAACTTTGTACACATGTTAAGGACATACTGTAGAGTGCAGCTGTCTAGTTTGATACAATTCCGTTGAGTGAGGGGTTTTTGGTGAATTTTTAAATTCAGAATTTTGGAAAATCAGGCATTTTTGGTAAATAAAAAACAGGACCTGCCGTACTCTTTGCTTGTCCTGAACGATTGGCAAAAGTTACAGAAATGGCCAATAGATAGCTGCACTCTACACATAAAAACACCTCTTATGAATGTATTCGCAAGTTTCTATCAGCTATAGTAGGCTCAAAAACTTGCCACAAAAACAGCAAATTTTTGTAAAAACGGCCATTTTTCATAATTTTCACATTCTTTTGATAATTTCTCATTCATCATATGGCAAAAATCACCAAACTTGGCAGATTAATATATCCATGTCTGCCACATAATGTGGCCAAAGCAAATGCATCAATATTGACCATGACTGCTGTGGCGGATCTTTAATCTTTATAGGTGAAAAATACCAATTTTTAAATTTTTCCAAATATAGACAAATTGGGTATGAATCGATAGCTAATGGAATGAGAAGCAACTTTTCTCATAGAACTATGGGTCTAAGATGCTGCCTGTGCAAGATAAAATGAGTTTAAAGTTATACTGGGCAGTCCGCCAAAGTTAGGCCAGTGCATCCTTCAAGCCTGCATTATGAACGCCTGGATAGCTAGCCTTGAGCCGCGTCAGCAATAAAATATTACCTTAGTAAAAGGCTTTAATTTAGTCAAGAGTTTCTAAAGGAAGAGTGAGACACTTGGTTCTTCCTAGCGCATTAACCTTGCAAGATGCTCGGCATATTAAGGCCGAAATCTCGGAGGGGGGTGTAATGGGTGGGTGTTCTTAGTGTGTTTGAATTATGAATGTATGTGTGTGTGTGTATTTTTAAAAACGTTGACAAATGTGTGTGTGAAATTCATGTGTTTGAGATCTGTCCCTAAACTAGTCTTTTTGTAACGTGTTTTTATTCAGCCGCTAGGCGGCGCTGCTCTTTAGCAAAACTAGATAGGAACCTTCATCCAATGAAAACTTTCCAGGCCTTGCTCAAAAATCAATACTCGACTCTGATTGGCTATTTAGGGGGGTGGTCTGATGTAAGAACAAAAAGTAGTCAGTTATAAGTTTTTCTTTCAAAAGGATCGGTTGGGTTTGAGTGGGGTCAGATATATCGTATTTTTATACGCGAGTTTTCCCCCTTTAGTTTTCTTTTACTATTGTCACATTTAGCTAGGGTCCCTAGTCTCCGTCTACTTATACTGTCTGTCTTTGTACTGCCTGGAGTTCCCCCGTTACTATATATAACCGTCCCCCGATTTGGTCGTTCCGGCCAGATCAACCCCTCTCATTATATTTCGTATTTATGTGCTCTGGATTTTATGGAAACTGTTGATTGTCTTCTCTTTTCTATATTTCTGGATTGGTAATTAGTAAGTCCTCAATATACTGTCGTAAATATATGTGTGAATAATTTGTTTTGTTAGAATTTCTCTGATCTTGTGAAACTAATTTGGATATCCTTGTGAAAACTTTGTAGTTAGGTTCAGAAATTAAATCTGGTCTCCACATATTGGTAATTTAGGTTTTAGCATTTATTGTTCGGTAGGCAGTTAGGTAGACAGGAAAATCTGGCAGTCTGAGATTAGGTTGAGTGTAACTTTGTGGTATTATATTGTGTGTAATTCTGAGTTAGGGTCACCGTTGTTCCAGAGTTTAGGCGAGGTTGTTGCTACAGGTCGACTGGAACAACATCTCCTCAGGTTCTGCCGTTACCTTGTGCGCAGTACCCACTCCGTAGTGCTTAGTAGTCGGTTGCCAATCTACTAGCATTACATTAGGCTGCCAGTCCCGACCTCTCGCCTATTTTTTATAAAACTTTCCTTGCTTTCCCTCTAGTTTCCTTGTATTTTTGTACGTATTGTGGGGACCAATTCTGTGATTTCTGTACGTATTTTGTGATTCTCTGGGATCGTAATTGTATTATTGTCAGGGGTAGACTTGCGATTTTTTGTGATTATTGTGTATTTTATGCGGGTTTATTGCGCCTATTACCTGCGCTCTGACCCATTATACGTACTTTTCTAGTATAGTTGTCCGGGATTTTGTGTGTTTTTCTGTATTTTGTGGCGCCCTTTTGCGCGGTTTCTTTTTCTAATTAGGGTATTTTGTGTATTTTCCTGGCGTAATTTCTTCGTGATTGTGTTCTTTTAACCAACCATTTTAATACCAGTTGTTCAGAATCATTTTAATCTTGCTTGAATTTTGTTTGTATAATTTGCTAACCCCCTTATTTTTAGGTTTAATTGTAAAATTTCTTTTAGAGACCCGTACCATTACTCGACGTAAGGTACTTTCCCTTTGTATACGTATATACCTTGTCATTGCCCCTATTGATCTCAAATATTCTCAGCTATGCCGAAACCGCCCGAGAATTCTGAGGACCCTACCAAAAAGGGGACGTCGTCGGCGGCAACCAGGCGAACCCGCGTGGTGTCGACCACCAGTGCTGGGAGAGAAGCGACAAGTCAGGGCCCTGCCGCGAATCCTGGCAGTTACCGCCCTCCGGTTACTAGGTCAAAGGACCCCAAACCACCTGGCAGGGAGAAAGAAGAAGAGGAACCCCCCAAGGCAGTGGGAGCGTCGGCATCTCAAGACGAAGTCGGTGCTGGGATAGAGCCCCAAGGGGGACCACAGGAATCTGTTTCTCTAGGTAACCTGGAGATACAGACTAAGGAACAGTTGGAAACCCTCAAAACTCAGTTACAACATATTGAGCACGGGCTGGCAAACCGCTTGTATCAGCAAAACCGAGGACCTCCTCCGATTTCCGAATTTTCAGACTGGAGTGGGCTGAAGCAAATTGTAGATGATATCGAACAGGACCTACAACAGGAATATCAACGGCCTCGACTGGGATCGGATAGTAGCCTTCTTCGAAGGCGCCAAAGCCAGCATTGGTCTCAGTCCCCTTCTGGTGTGGCTGCTTTGGGATGACGAAGGGACATTCTTCATGGACAAGCCGGTTCGTCGGGACCCGGAACCGACTACCCCCCCCCCCCCCGCGACGGACACATAGAAGCACGGTGCAGATCAACCTGGTTAGCCCAACAGCTAACCAGGAGGGAGCTAAAGGAGGGCCCAAAGAGAAAGAGGCCCGCAAAGCACGGGGGCCAATGGACAAATGGGTGGTTCCCTTGGCTAACCCACCGGCGGTACCCGCTCGGAGGGCCAACCCACTGCAGGATATGGTGCAACCAGTCCATCCGAGGCGGTTTACAGAGCCGGAATATTACGCCATCAGGGATCTGCTCACTTAGTGGCTGGCGGAACTCCCAGCAGTCACGTGGCAGGCACTGGAGGAAAATTTTCCAAGGGTTTGCAGGGAGATGTTGGCTCTTTGGCCAACTCCACGGGACGACCCACATGCTGGGATTCCTCCATATCAGATGGGTAGACGACGGACTAACCGTACGTTTAGCACCAGCAACGCGCCGCCCCCACGACCGCCAAGGCAGGCGGACGAGGTATCACTTATTGACTTGGATGAGTCCTTGGAATCTCCACCTCCAGCGCGGCCTAACCCGCCAGAGGAGCCGGCGCGACGGTGGGCTCCTTCGAGGGAACCTACCCCTCCCCCACCAGTGCGGCGGTTGGCGACTTCGGGACAATACTCCCAGCAGAATCATACGCCTTCGGAGTCCAGATGGGAACCACCTGGACCGACTCAACCCGCCCAACCCCTGGTAGCAGCGGAGCCCGCTGCCTCCTACGGTACGGCCAAGCAACTGGGAGAACATCTAAAAGGGTTCAAGGGGATGAAACCCTTTCAAGGTCCGAAAAGCAGCATAAAGCTTTCAAGTTGGTTGGCTAATTTCGAGGCTACGGTGAAGGTTTATGAGGTTCCCTCAACCTTCAAGTACAGGATCCTGTGGACGCTGCTTGATGAAAAGGTTAAGGAGGCAATGAGCCCTTGCCCTCCGGACAACTTGGTGGCCCTGTTGCGTCAGCTATACGAACCACTGCCTGTCACAACGGAACAATACGCGGAGCAGTTCTATGGACGTTACCAGCAGACCAACGAACAGGCGCACGATTTCGTGGCTGCCTTACGCGTTCTGACCGTGAAGGCATTTCCCCACGAACCAGTCATGGACAGGGAAAAGAAACTGGTTGCCCAGTTCCGAAGGAGGCTCAGACCAGAGCTGCGAGCCAGGCTGGTCCAGTTTTGGCCACATGTCAGGGAAAACGATTTGATCACGCGGGCATTGCATATAGTGGAAACAGTCCAGGGTGAAATGGAAAAGGAACAGCCAGCAGTAGCCTACGCAGCCCAAGCGGGGACCCAGGAATGCTGCGCTGTGAACCAGGCGCGTTCCGTCCCAATATCCACGACAAGGTCCACAGGCTCAGCCCAATGAGCGACAACCTGGACAAAGGCAGGAAGCCCAAGGGGATTCCAACCGGTGCTGGACTTGCCACCAAATAGGACATCGCCAACGTCAGTGCCCGGAGCACCTCCGAGCTCTGAGACAGCAGGGACTGGGCCCTCAACAGGCTCCACGACAGCGCCAAGAGGGTAACCCTCAAGGGCAGGGACACGGTAACCAGGACCAGCAACCGCCACGACCTCGCCGATGGGGGCGTGGTATCATTGGACCCTTGCGCTATCATGGTTTCCCACCCCAGGGAAACGAGAATCCGGGGCGCGGGCAGTAGACCCGAACCCGTGTCCCGTCCCAGCTGCCCCTTCTGGTAATGTAGTGATGTCAATCCAGTCTTTTAATACTAACGTAACCCCTACTGACGACGAGCCCTATTATAATCGTGGTGGGTTTTGGAGTAGTGACTCAGATAGTGACTGGGCTGACAACGAGGAAACCTCGGAAGTCAACCCGATCCCCCACATGGAATTTACCCCAACCCCACGGGGGGTCAAACGCCACCCACAGCCTATACCCGATCGAGATTGCAAGTGTAAATCTTGCAAACAAAAGCGACGAAGGGCAGAATGGTTCCCCCCTCATCACGTGATTATGGAAAATGGTGGTTATCCGGACGGAGGGGATATCTATTATGACGGCTATGGTAACCAGCGACCTTATAAATTCTGGAACCGTTGGCGTCGGGATGTGAAGCCTTTTGGTGATGGCGGTTCTACGGCTGCTAGGTATAACGTGCCGTACCGGAAGCGGTGGAAGAAGGCCCCTGGTACCCAGTGGGACCAACTTCCGATTGTGAAGCAAGCAATGGCAGCGCAAGAGGCGAATGCAGCTATGGCTGCCCAAACTCGGGCGAACCAGGCTAAACAGGCGGCACCCCGCCGACAAAGGAAAAGCTCTACCTCCGTCGAAGTCCAAACGGATCCAATTCGGGTTATTACGCCACTGCACCGTCTGCTAATACGAACGACTCCTCCAGAGCCGGTGAATGGGGCTGATCGCGTAAGCCCTGGGGAGGACCAGGACCCTGTGAATGGGCTTCCAGCTGTAAGCACTGGGGACAACCAGGGGCTTTCAGCTGTAAGCACTGGGGACACCCAGGCACCTGGGGTCACCGGTAAGCGACCTATTCGGAGGCGACCTCGAGTTAGGAATGGTGATGACTGGCAGGCGGTGTCGGAATCCTCGGACACAGACGATCCACCCAGGTTGGCGGGGGACCCACCAGCCATCGTGGCTACCCGAGCTTCACCTCCAGGAAAGGAGAAACAACTCAACCCATGGCCAACCAGGCGGGAATTGACTGAACCGCAGCTTACATCTGACGAAGAGGACGAAGGTTCAGGGCCTATTCAGGTGACCGTGGATGTTCATCCACAGCCTCCGCTGTCCGAGGATTAGGACGGGTGGCGAACAGCTGATGAAGGTCCAGGCCCAGAGCGGACAAAAGCGACTGCCCAACAACGTTCAGAGCTTCAAATTGCGTAAGAATAAAGCCGGGTCTTGGGACAAAGTCCGGAAATCAACTAAGGCCCAACCTACCACGTCGGCGGCTTCCGCCCCAACCCAGAACAGGTACACCCTGTTAGGGGAAATCGAATATTTAGAGGTCCAGTGTGGCTGGTCCGATCTATGCCGAACAGTGGAGTTGGCCCAAAACGCGACTGCAGCTACCGTGGAGCAAGTGAACGAATTGGGCAAACATATGCAGGTCATTGTGGACAAGGTGCACCAAGCCGTTGATAATTTCGATGACTTGCTTTGCGAATTCATCCAGAAGGACTATGCCAGGATTCTCGAACTGGAGAAAACGGGTAGCTTGCGGGAACCGCAGCAACCTATTTGGAGCGAAGACCCTCCTCAAAAGCAGCGTAAGCGCAGAGGGGAACGCCTGAACGATCCAAACGAAATCATAGTCCTTGATTCGGAATCGCGTGAGGAGCCTGATTTCTCACTCATAGAGGAGCAGACGGCAGCTGTTTTGAGGCCCATCCATTCACGTACGGAACCGAATGGGGTTGAGTCGGAAACCGAACAACCTACTGAGGACCCTCCCGTCACAGACAAACACCTAAATAGGGCAGTATTGTCTGTCCTTAATGGTTCCTCCCCCTTTTTCGTATCCCAATGCACCCAAATAGCCGTGAAGAAAAACCCATATGTCATAGCCGAGGTCAAAGGGTTGAAGACGTTGGCACTCTTAGACACAGGAGCAAACATCTGCCTGATGTCCAAACAATTCTTCGACCAGGTGAATACTAATGGGCAATTACATCTGAACTTAACGAAAGCATCGAAGGTAGCCACGGCCGCCGAGGACAAAAGTTTGGCGATTTTGGGCGAATGTAAAATTACCTTTAAGGTCCATGGGGTGGACTACACTTATACTTTTAGTGTGGCTAATGGGCGTCAGCATGATTTCATCATCGGCTATGACTTTCAAGCAGCACATCAGTGGGTTGTCTTCCCTCACCAACATGTCCTCATGTGCGACAGGAAGAAGGTGCCACTACTGACCCCGGGCGACATGCAGGCTTTGGCTAATCGGTTTAGCATTGCAGTGTCCTGCAGTGTGTTCTACTGTATGCGGGAAACGCGGAAGTTGCCTCCTCGTTCTAACATTATAGTGCCGGTTTCTTGTTTCATGGACGGAGCGAAAAATCCGCGGGAGCGACAAACTGTGGTCTTCGAACCATCAGGGGACCTGATGGAAATTTTCGAGGTTTATCCGGTACCCGGGATCCTCGAGGTTTCACCGCAGGTGAACTATATTAAAGTCTATAACATACGTGTGCTTGGGGGGGTTTTCACCCCCCCCCCCAGACCTGAGCTCACGCCCCAGAGGGGTCCCTCACCCCCCCAGAATCCGGATTTTTCCGGTAAAAAACCGGAAAAATCTGGTTTTTCGGCGGCCTTCGGCCGCCCTTCACCCCCCCCAGAACTTCCCCTCCTGCACATGTCTGGTCTATAACCCACTTGATAGGACGATCCACTTGCCCAAAGGGTTACCCCTGGGTCAAGCCGAACCAGTTACGACCATAACGGAACGTCAGGGCTTTCGGTACGCAACAGAATTGGGTGTGAACTTCGCCCAAGCTAGGACACAAATGACTAGTTGGGTCTCACACCCGGCGACGCAAGTCCAGGAAGGCGAGTTGCAGCATGCCCTGAAGGAAGTGAACCGTTTAGCCCCTTTTAACCCTGGGGGTACCCCCTCAATGGTGAATTGCGTTGGGCCTGTTGCCGATATACCACGATGGGTGGACCCCACCGTGTGTGCCGTACAGTCAGACAGGTCATGGGGTACAGAAGAACCACCTGCTCTATCTGACCGAGGACTGCAAGCATTTAACGATATGCACTATTCCGCCGACGAGATGACAACCCAGCCTATGCCGTCTTGGGAGGAACGACAGCAATTTATTGATGAAAACGTTGACTTCGACTCTATGGTTCTGGATGACGTGGGGAAAGCGAAGCTACGGGACCTACTCGTGGAATTTTACGATGTAGTAGCTCGCCCTCGTAACCCGGGTCGAACTAAAGTTGATCAACACGTCATCGATACTGGCAAGGACGGCCCGGTAAAGGGCAGATCCTATCGGTATAACCCGAAGGATAAGGCAGAAATCGAAAAGCATATCAAGGCTATGCTTGAAGAGGGAGTTTGCTCCCCTTCTACTAGCCCTTGGTCCTCCCCATGTATCCTTGTCGGCAAGAAGGATGGTACGACAAGGTTGGTAATTGATTATAGACGGCTTAATAAGATCACGAAGAAAGACAGCTACCCACTACCGAAAATAGATGAGATCTTGGATCAACTCCAAGGTGCGGTCATCTTTTCTACAATCGATTTGGCCGCTGGATATTGGCAAGTGGAGGTCTACCCGGAGCATAGGGAAAAGACGGCTTTTGTGTCACATATGGGTCTTTTTCATATGAATGTCATGCCCTTTGGTCTCTGCAATGCGCCGGCGACCTTCCAGCGTATTATAGAAAAGGTCCTCACATATCTCCCAGTCGATATTGATGACGTTTTGATTCCTTCCCCTGATCCTGATTCTCACCTGGTTATGCTGAGGTCGACCCTTCAGCGTTTACGGGATAATGGATTGAGAATCAAGCTGAAGAAATGCTGCTTTGCCAGAGAAGCGGTCCCTTTTCTAGGCCATTACGTGGGCCGTAATGGTATCAGCGTGGACCCAGACAAGGTTAAAGCGGTTTCTCAGCTCCCTCCCCCTACTGATGTGAAGGGTATTCGTGCTTTTCTGGGTATGTGCGGATACTATCGCCGATTTGTGTCTAATTACGCGAAAGTGGCCGCTCCACTGACTGACCTTCTTAAGAAAGGGGTCCCCTTTCTTTGGTCCGAGGAATGTCAGCATAGCTTTGAAGCATTGAAGCGGCATCTCACGACAGCTCCAGTGTTGCCATTCCCTGATTTTTCGAAAACCTTCTATGTGTCCACCGATGCCAGCAAGCGTGGCTTTGGAGCAGTCCTGGAGCAGCAGTTTTCGGTCCCACGAAGCTACGACAAACCGAATGGGCCTCGTATGCTACGGGAAAGACCAGTAGTATATGCCAGTCGGACATTGACACAGGGAGAGAAAGGCTATTCGGCAACCGAAATGGAAGCCTTTGCAGCTCTCTGGGGATGTCAAAAATTCAGGCATTATCTATCATGCAAGCAGTTTGTCCTGCGCACGGATCATATGGCTGTAAGGGATCTGCTGAACAACTTCAAGGCATTGGGATCAGGAAAATTGGGTAAGTTCGCGTCACGTATGTTGGAATTCGAATTCACTGTGGAATATCGTCCGGGCAGGGAAAACCATGTCCCGGATGCGCTGTCGCGTCTATGGCCAATTGAAGAACCGGTTGATAGCGAACAGGAAACACTGGAGGTTATGTATCCACCTGAGGTGTATGCCTTGACGGCAGCACCACCTGGCCCACCAACGGTGCTCAGTTGGAAGCGGCAACTTCGCGATGAACCTGAATTTGCCGTTTTATTGGACTTTCTAGAACAGAAGCGACTGCCGGAAAACCAGCAGGAAGCATTGGTTTTGACGAAGTTGAGGTCTTCGTTTAATATCAAAGATGGGGTCCTATACAGGGACTATTTAGACGAACGAGGTATGCGACGAGGTTCCTCGTTCCCTACGATTGTGGTACCACGTAATGAACGAGAACAGCTCTTGGAAGAGGTCCACACGCATTTTACGACTGGTGGACACAGGGCCCATAAGGCGGCTTACGCTAGCTTGGCATCCAAGTACTGGTGGCCTCGCATGTCACAGGACTTGGCGGAATATATTGCGCAGTGTAAACCCTGCGCTAAATTTAATCACGGGCGACGGCGTCACCAGGCAACAATGCAAAATACCGTCGTGGTCCGATATCCCTTACAGGTGATAGCCATGGATGTCATGCACTTCACCCATCGGGAAACCAAACGAGGTAACACCTGTGTCCTGTGCATTGTGGACTACCTTACTCGGTATGCTGAAGCTTTCGCGATGCCGAACGAGCGGGCTGAAACGACGGCTTATTGGTACCTAAATGGGTTTGTAGCTCGTTGGGGTGTCCCAGGTCGTGTTCTAACCGATCAGGGACCTAATTTTATGTCAGCTTTTATGACGGCCCAAGTGGATGCGACTCGGTCGGAGCGCCTCCGGACCACAGCGTACCATCCGCAAACTAACGGGGTAGTGGAACGGTTTAACCGGACGCTACGTAGTTTGATTACCAAATATGTGGACCGATATCAGACGGACTGGGATGATTATCTACCTTGGGCCCTTTCCATTTATCGGGCCACGGTCCACAGTTCTACGCAGGAAACCCCGTATTTTCTGATGACCGGTCGGGATTACCGGTACCCCTTGGATAATTTCTTCCAGAACCACGGCGACGACCCTGTTGAGACATATGATGATGTCCGAAATCAGTTGTTGCCACATCTGGGTGAGGCTTGGAGGATAGCTCGGCAAATGCTCCAAGAAGCAGCGAATATCAACAAAGTCCGGTATGATAAGAAAGCCACGCCAGTAGAATACAAACCAGGGTCCCTGGTTATGTTGAACGTGGAGAACAAGAACGTGCCGGCTGGACTTAGCAAGAGGCTAAGACCGAAGTATGATGGCCCGTATCGGATTCTGGAAAAGATCTCGCTTACGAATTATCGCATTGGTCCGACCAACGGCTTGGGTGACCCATCCGTGGTTAATATAAATCGCTTGAAGCCATTTGGAGATGCGCCGGTCAAACTTCCTGTTGTTCAGCTTTAGGTTCCCTAAAGTTGATATAGTACGTCTAGGATCCGGGCTTTTGTACATTCTTGGGAGACGTCTCCACATCTCTCTTATTTGCTTTTATGTGCCCATTATTATTATTACCTAGGATTTTATCTGCTTAAATGTCTTTGGGTGTTGGCACTATATTTGTTACGTTTGTTACAACTTCTTTCCCCTACGGGGGTGGGTTTAAATTCTTTTAAGGGCCTTCTTTGAATCATTTTAGTTTCATTCTTAAATTGGGGTTTTTACTTTACACCTAATAGAACCCATTTCTCTTATTTAATCTCTTGTTATGACCTCTCATTGGGGCCATAATTGCACTTCATTTTCTTTTATTATTTATTATTTATCCTAATCCTATTCAAATTTACCTAGGGGGTTTCTCTCTTCTATCTAAAAAGGGAATTCCTATGGTTTTGTGTCAAAAGGTCAAGAAGGCCCTTCACTTGTTTCTTTCATAACAGTGCACGTGTTTCACGTGCGCTTGTGACATATGTGTATATGTGGGTTTTACCTTCTAGTATGTGTGTGGTTCTTTCTCCCGTACGTAGGTCCGTAGTTAGGTTAGTAGGTAGTTCACCCACCTCTTTGCGTGCGTAGTTTCTTTCTCACCTTTTCCTATTCGTGTCATGCTTTCACCCTCTGATCGTTTTTGCACATTTTTCTGAGTTTTTAGCGTAGATCCTAGATGCTGAATCCCTTCTATGGTGGGATCTTTTTTGGTTGTCAAAAGAACGGAAGGTCTTATGTCCTAACCGGGGGGAACCCTCGGCCAAAGGGGTGCTCCTGAAGGATTCTGCTTAAAATTTTTGGCGCTTCTTCCTGGTTTAACTTGCGATTTGCCTTGGATCTGGGGTTACCGGGCGAGGGCACCCTCGTCTGTAGTAACCTTCCGTTCTTGCCTGGGGGTGGGTAGACCCAAGCCCGCTAGGCACTACATCACGCTAGCACATGTTAACCTGTGTTGTTCTTTGATTTCAGATTTACGACTAACTTCACTTGTGGCTTTTATTCTTGGTGCTTTACTGGATATCACTTACTTATTGTGACTTATTTTTCTGATCATTCCTGGCTTATGTGCTTAACTTTCCGGGTCAAGAAGAACTTTAATGAACGACCAGACCCACCTCCTCCTACCTCACCCGGTGATCTGAACAATCTAGAAGAATACCCCGGCCTTTCGGAAGAATTTTGGGATGCAGTTAACGTTATGGACAGACCGACAGAGGAAACTCTGCCGGCTATGGAAACGGATGGGAACCAAGCGGAAACCGCTGGTTCCAGTGACCCCCAACCCTCCGCCCAGTCCGGCGGGAGCGAGGATTCTGCCGCTCAGTCTAGTCAGGCCCCTGGCCAACCGGTAACCGGTTCGGCGCCCCTTTCTTATTCGTCACATCCCCAGCGATCAGACCAGTGGTCATCTATGTTGGATATGGATACTGGCGTCCTACGTGTACGCCGCTCTTCGACCCCTGCCTTGCCCAGTCCCGGTTCAGTTTTGTCGGATGTTGGAGACCCACACACCCTGCCTATCCCTCCTCCACCTCAACAGCGACCCGCCTCAGCATCTTCAGACTATCTTGGCCCAGATCGGCAGTTGCGGGAAGAATTTGAGCGGGTCGTCGATTCACCAGCGCCACTGCTTCGTACGGTGACGTTGGGTAACTTGTCCCTGGCCCATCTTGATCAAGGCGCAGAAACAATGGACACGTCAGAAATTGAGGGCGCTCGTGCCGTAGCTGGCGGTGACCGCCAGGCTACTGAGCAGGACGACAATTCAGAACCGGATACAGAACTGCAAATTATGGAAGAAGTCGGAGAGGAAGAGCTTGAAGAGGGCGAAGTGTAAGAAGCCCAGAGTGCAGATCAGGCGTCGGGGCAACCACCGACGGCCGCTCCAGCAGAATCTGCTGCAGTGGCAGCCTCCTCCGTCCCCCCAGCCCCTCGTTTGGTCGCCCCCCCTACAGGCTCTCGCATCGTTTGACCCTTTTCGAAGGGAGGAATATGACCAGCTGGTGACTCACTTGCAGGCCTACACGGACAGTTTGGTCCGTCACAGGCAATACGGGGTTGAAGACCTTGGAGATGGATTTGATTCGGCGGCGTCAGCCCTTGGACAGGCCTTGACAGAGATACCTGCAGATATCCCTTCCCCACGCCCCACATTTTCATGCATCAGGAACGCCCCAGATTACACCGATATGGTGGTTATTTCCTCTTTTTCCCAATTTTTGTACCATTTTCCGGATCTGGTAACCATGATCGCGGAATCCCAACTTGTGGCCTTTGACGTTGAAGGTGAAAATGGGTTCCAGTTTGCTATGCCTGAAGCGGCTACAGTCACGACTTTGCAGTTTATGTGCCCAGTGATGCAGACAGAGGGCTACGAACGCCCTAGGTTGTTTGTGGTCGCGGTTAGTTACATTCTGGCCCAGCTTAAGGACTTTTTCCCGTTCTTGCAGCTACTACAGCTCCTGTTTGATCCGGCTTTAAGGACCTATTTTGTGTCGGTGAATGTCCCTTCGGATGCCCGAAGGTTGGCAGAGGCCTTCGGTTTACAAGGGTTGGAGGATCACCTAATTGAATTGCAGGAGTTCTGGATTCATGCTTGGAAACTGCGTCGGTCTAGTACCTATCGTGACCAGCGGTATCAGGAACCCTTGCTACCGCCTGATACTATTCCCCGGAACATCTATGGATTTATTGATACAACTGACAGAAGCTTGAAGGATTTGGCGGCTAAATGCCACTTGCCTAATCCGAAGCTTAAGGTGTGTTGTGATCGCGGCTTCCCGGTGATACCTCATTTGGCCGATATCGAATATTCAATTGCGGATGTGGAAACCACATTCCAAATTGCCCGGCGAATTGCGGCGTTATTGAAGTATCGGGATAACACCATGGCTTTACAGTTGTCCACAATTAGGAATGCCTACGGACCGCAAGAAGTGGCCAAGATCGATCGACTTACTCGACGAGGGTTCGGACCTCATCGGGCTGCCCGGCCATCTACACCTACGACTTCTCGAGCCTCTGACGCGCAGGTTGACGAACAGTGGAACATTCGTCTTAAGGTGCTGCCATATCGTAATGTGGCCGCCGATGACCCACTAAGGCGGATTCCGCTTTGGTCATTTAGTCCGGAGCTAATCGATAATCTAATGAATCCAGCCGACCCCCTTCGTGAAGTGGTCTATCGCCCCCTGTTGGAATTCTGTCAGACCTGGATGCGTTGGCGTTTTCGACCAGGCCCGTTGCCTGCGATTGATTGGGCTCGTGTTCGCCATTCGCGTGACGGACTCCATCATCCAATGGACCCCAGCAGACCTGAGGGCCCATTGATTGTCCCACAGCCAGAAGAGCCTCCAAGGCCTAGTCGTCGTGCCCGCCAACGCCAGGAAATGTATGAGCCTTCAGATGGTGAGGGTTTTCCAGATCCAGATGAGGAACCTGAGGTGGTGGCAATTATTGCCCCAGGACAAAATGGACAAGCAGAGCACGTGCCTATTATTCCTCATAAACCACCTAGCGGAGATCGAAGGGCTAAATCATCTTCACCAGAGCGAGACCCTCGACGAGAAAGGGATGGCCAACGGCAATCTCGGCGAGACCAGCAGCAGCAACGGCAACCGTCGCGTGCTCAGCCTAGTTCGGGACAACCTCAACCTCTGATGTCGAAATCCCCTCAGATGACATTTACCGGCCGTTATTTTGCTCGCAGAACGCCCCCTTCAGCTCCACCGACCACACGTGACCGACGGCAACCATCGGTTCCACCGGCAGCGAAGACGCGCAGTCAACCAGCAGTAGGGAAAGTTCTGGACAAGGACGGAAATGTTCCATCTTGGCTGGACCCAGTGGCTCTGTATGCAAAATTTCAGGCGTCCTCAGAAGAATCAGATCAGAGTGCTAGTGGTCCTACATCACGGGATCGTACAGAGGCTCCCTCTATACCTCCACCGCCGCCCGGGAAACCTCACATGACTAGTGCAGGTTATGGAATGCAGGCCAGCGGTCAACCGTCTGGTCCTGAGCCCCAACAAACCACGCAAGCACCTACGGAAGAACAGGATGTCTCGCCAACCCTGGTTAGACAGCTTTCTATGCTAATCCAGGAAGGAGCTAAGGCCGCTAGTCGGTCGACATCTGGTGCTCCAACACCCTTGTCCTGTGGTAAAATTGACGATATTTTGGATCCAGCACTACAACAAGCGGCGTCTTTGGTGCGACGGGAGCAATTGGTTTTCCCACAGCCTACACCGGACCAATTTGTGTTAGCAGCCCAGCAAATTCAGCCATCTATTGCCGACTTGCCTTCAGAAGTGGAGTTGCGACAGCTAGGGTTGACCCCTGCGCTGTATGAACTCCTTCCACCGTTGGTATGGCCAAGAGTACATAATACATAAGAGTATGACAGCTAGTATACTCTATGTATTATGAGCTCGCTACATCCGATGCGCGCTATCGGCTGACCCCCCCCATAAATAAGACCCCCCTCACCCCGCCCCTATACATGTACGGCGTCCAAACGGGGGGTCGGGCTCGTGCTTGTATATTTTGTACACAGATGTGTAAATCATACGTGCTTAAACCCCATACACAAATTGGGGCCCCGTCAAGTTTAACATGTAAGTATACTAACATATACCCCGACCCCCCGTTTGGACGCCGTACATGTATAGGGGCGGGGTCAAGGGGGGTCTGATTTATGGGGGGGGGGTTAGCCGATAGCGTGCAGAGGATGTAGCGAGCTCATAATACATAGCGTATGACGCTTGTCATACTCTTATGTATTATGTACTCTTGGTATGGCCAATGTTGGATCACTTTTTGTGATTCCTATTGGCTCCAGGGTCCACGGGCAGGACTGGCCCTTCGAATCACACGTTTATTCCAGGTGCTATGTTCCATCGGACACCAGAACAGAACATGACGCCTACGGGAGGACATGATATGTTGCTGTTCCCTCAAGCGGTCCTGCTTTTGGATATGATGAAGGCAAGCGAGATTCGACGCCAGGGCTGTACGCAAGTTCGTACGTTTGTGGTGGCTCCTATGCTGGATCGGGCTCACGAGGATTTTGACCCGGCAGCGTACCTACAGGCCATACAGCAGGGTTTACCCGTGCATTGGCAAGTGATCGAGGAATATCGACCTGATCTGCCGTGGAACCGGCAGGTCACGATGTGGCGTGATATCAATGGGTGCGTTCAAGTGAGTCCCTTGCATTTGGTGGCAACCATCAATGACCTTGTCCCTAGTGACGAATATTTCGGCCAAGTGACGATGCAAATTGCCCTGACACCGGCTATGGAGATGGAGGTTGAACAAGTGCGAAGCGAATTGGACATGTTGCGTCGGGCTCCAGGTCCAGCTCTAGTGGAACGCCAACTTTTGTATCGGGCAGGTAGAGCTGGTGGTGTACCCATGCAGCTATCGGCAGGGGTTATGACTAACGTACAGACGAATTACGCCCCACATCCAGATCAGTTGCAGAGTTTTCCACAGGCTGGACCTCAACAAATGTTGAGGTTATTTCGTCCAAAGACAGTCCAACCTAGAGCTTACGCGGTTCCTGTTCCCCCTTTCTTAGTACCGGTGAGACCACGTTATGGACCGCCACCGCAGGCTGGTTCGGTACCCGAACCAATGGAAATTCCACCTGTACAACCGAATGTAGATGCATCTGGTGCCCCACCGGAAAAGAAGTGGACCCCCTCCACCACTGGATTTCGCCCCGAAACGCGATTCGCGCTATGGACAGCCGGAACCCGGCGCCCAGGCCTCAGATTCTCGGGAATCAGAGGCACAACATCGTAGAGATACCTCAAGGCGGCGTTTTCCAGATGATCAGAGACAAGCGAAGCCATCTAGAACAGACCAGGATAAGTTCTCGCAGTGGCAACTCCTGCCCAGAAGTTCCGACACGCAAGGTCCACAATTTCGAGATCGTGGTAGATCCGTGGATAAGAAGGACCCACCTAAAGGAATTCATGTGCAGGAGAAGCCGCTCGTGTTTACGCCTCGAACTGCCATGTCCCAGGGCCCACAGGTGTGTGATCGACCACACCCTCCTCCTGCGGAACCTCGGCCTGTACAGGATAGGCCGTCCAGCTCATATCGGGATGACTATAGGAGTTCCTCCTCTAGTAAGATCCGCGTAAGATCGGGCTCTCGAACTCGCGCCAGAGCAACACGAGCTCCGGAAAAATCTATACCTTCCATTATACCGAAAACGGAGTACCCTACACGCCAATCGCGTCCGTCTCGTGCACGCCCATTTGATGTACCGGCATCTTATGAGGAAGTGATGCATCGGCGGCAATATCGAACGAAGGACAACTTTCCTACCTTCCGGGAAATTCTGTATGAAGAACACCTTATTGCCAAGCATGAAGAGTATGGGAAGAGTATCCTCTACGATCACCGGAACCCGGTGTACCCTCGTTTTCAGTTTGAGCAACCTCAACCTGAACAGATCGCTCATCTCCCACCGAAAATGTCCCCTAGAGTGTATTACAAGGATTGGTGGGGGCAATGGAACGTTGCCTCCCTACCCGCAGCGGCGGGACAGACCGAGCCACACCCAACGGTGGCCGCCTTTCGGAGAGCGGCTATGACGTGGTTTACGCCTTTGAGTGAGGGCCACGTTTCGATAACGGAATCGACTTTACACGAGATTTTCAAGATCATGACCGAACAGAATCCAGGATTAGCGGATTTTTTCTCGTGGGATGATATTCCAGCGGCAAATAGGCAACCACCGGGAGCTACCTGGACGTTCGCAGAAATTCCCAGTTTGAACCCGCACGGTAACCCGGTCCCTCGTGTGTTCCGGACGAAGGTCAGTACTTCAGTCACGTGGGCCCATGCGGAACTCCTACAGCTTTTTGTGCCGGAATATACACCGTATAAGCACCTGTTCACCAGAGCCCATTCCCGCGCCTATAAGGACGTTTATTGTGCAGCCACCAGCTCCTTGGATAGACTCCAAGCGATCCGTAAGGCGTACTGGTATTGGTACCAGCCCCCGGTGGATGGGATTCAGTCGGTCGCGTCGGAGGACTTTCTACATCCGTATCTCCGACCCCCGTTCGAGACATCGTACATGCACCCTGTAGAAGGCGGATTCACGTTGGAACAGCACCCGGACAGGAGATTTAGCATGGGCGAGCACGGCTATACGTACAGGAAAGCGGACTACCATCACGTGGGCCGCACGAAGCGGTATATCGAGGATCACCCATATATGGACGGAATCACACTGAAACGTCAGGTTCGTCTCCAACACCAGGAGGAAGCTCACCCGTCTTTTCGCCATAATTGGGCAGGCGGGCACCAGGTGCGCACAGTGGGGCGTATTCATTGGCATGGCAGCTCGTGCGACAGTCGCGGTCATTGCAGGACTACCTGCTGACCTACCCTTTTGCGTTATTTGGTGAAGCTTCTGGGGAAACGTTCTGGTGTTTCAACGTCAAGATGCCCTTCGTGCGTGGTGTACCCGCAAGGGACTACCCTCAGTTGTACCGGCGGGAGAATTGGTTTAGCGGAGTGTCGGTGGCCGGCACCCTGTGGATGGAGATCCTACTGTGGTTCACCCAGGGCGGACCGGAGGATTTCTATGAAGATTGGCAGGCAAAAATCCTGCTGTCCGATGAGGATATGTCCGCATTCCTCAAGGTCGTTCATCGACTGGATGGAGTTGGCTTTCGACCGATGGCGGCAGGATGGCATGTCACCACCTTTTTACGGAATTGTGAACCCACCAGCTGACCTCCGGGCAGCACGCCTGCGTTTGGGCACTAACCGAACGGGAGAGTTCATCGCAGGTCTTGCTCCCCCAGGGCAAGAGGACAATATCTTCCATCCATGCGTGGGAGTCATCTACTATGATCCCGCCACCCCTCATCGGGCTACGGCGCGCCTGCCTTTGGAGCGCTCCAGTCCGGTGTTCAGTACCTTTTAAACCGTATTCATGTCAGCCCTCCTCATGACCGGTAACCGGTCATTCCCTTGGTCTTTGTATACCCGCTACGAGTATACAGTAAAAATTCGTGTCCATTTGTACGGTTCCTTTCCATCATGAAGTTTACGGCGGTGGTTTCCAACCTTAAATTCGGCGGACGTTTAACCTTCCATTATCGGCGGATGTTTAATCTTTTATTTTCGGCGGATGCGTTTCCCTTCCCCATTGGTTATCATTTACCCTCCCCTGTCTGGTCGTTCATTTCCCCTGGGCGACCTACTTGGACTATTTCCCTGGATGTGACATTTCTACTTAATTGGGACTTTACCTGGCTGTGACTTTAACCGGATGTGACATTTCTACCTAATTGGGACTCTACATGACTTTGACTTTACATGAATATGAATATCTATTGCTCAATTTTGAACTACTTAATGACGACTTGCTCAATTTGGACATTCCCGATTTTTGACTGCCACATATGATTGCTCAATTATGAAGCCTTCCCTACTTTGACATTTCTATTATGAAGATCCTTCCTATTAAGACATTTCCAATTACGACGATTTGCTCAATTAATGCCAAATGCGAAATGGACGCTTCCCTTTTCCCCATATATACTTTATGCCCAAGAAGAAGAATTTTATTACCAATTTTCGTGAACTTTCTTATATAGTTGTCTTAATGTATGTATATTACTTTGTCATTAATAGTTTCTATGTTAATTCCCTGTGCTTTATTCGTTCGTATGTATGCTTTGGGACATACATTTTATGATGGTTACGTATTGCATTACTAAATTTTTATCTTTTTTTTGAAGCCTATTAAAATATTTTACCTTTTTCCTTGAGTTTACTATAAAAATTCTTTTTATTAACTCCTTGAAGCTTACTTTAAAACCCTTTTATTACCTCTTTGAAGCTAACCTTTAAAAATTTTATCTAAATCTATTCTGCTGTGTTTGATCCTTAACGGTTTTGTTATTTTGCGGGTATTTTGTACGGTTCTATGCATAATATGTGTTTGTCGCTAGTCTTAACCAAAAGTTTTATCAAAATTTTGATTCACCTTTTCTTGAATTCTTTTCTATTTTATCTAACGGGTATTTGATTTGGGGTTCTACTGGTCTTTTTGGCCGAAGGCCCTAGCCAGTATCATGTTTCAAAAATTCTGACCCTTGTCCCTTGGAAATTCCTTTTCTTATGCCGCCACGTTTTTGCTTTAAAATTCTTTTGTACGTATATCTTTTAGTTGACCCAACGTTTTCCTCCCCTAATTTTTGGGTTGTTTTGAAGGAAATGATGTCAGTTTTGCTACCCCGGACCAGTGCGCCAAAGTAGCACCCAAAACATGTTCCCCCATCCCCACTAAGGCCTGCAGCGCGGTTGGGAGGCTCATCTATAAAATTTTTATTCTACTGGCTCGGGTCCTAGGTACTTTTAGTAACATGCTCTTGAATTGCGTTTTTGTTTTTTCTATTTGCTTCCGTGTTTTTACTTGTTCTGTATTTCTCTAACGTATTGTCTTTGTGCCTTATCCTTTTGGAGACCACGTCAAAATTCATTTAAAATTTCTCTTCGCTCAACGTTAACTGACTTTTTTCTTACGAGGTTCCCTCGCAGGAGCTCGGGCGGTAAGCCCTGGGGAGTTGTAATGGGTGGGTGTTTTTAGTGTGTTTGAATTATGAACGTATGTGTGTGTATTTTTAAAAACGTTGAGAAATGTGTGGGTGAAATTCATGTGTTTGAGATCTGTCCCTAAACTAGTCTTTTTGTAACGTGTTTTTATTCAGCCGCTAGGCGGCGCTGCTCTTTAGCAAAACTAGATAAGAACCTTCATCCAATGAAAACTTTCCAGGCCTTGCTCAAAAATCAATACTCGACTCTGATTGGCTATTTAGGGGGGTGGTCTGATGTAAGAACAAAAAGCAGTCAGTTATAAGTTTTTCTTTCAAAAGGATCGGTTGGGTTTGAGTGGGGTCAGATATATACGTATTTTTATACGCGAGTTTTCCCCCCTTTAGTTTTCTTTTACTATTGTCCCATTTAGCTAGGGTCCCTAGTCTCCGTCTACTTATACTGTCTGTCTTTGTACTGCCTGGAGTTCCCCCGTTACTATATATAACCGTCCCCCGATTTGGTCGTTCCGGCCAGATCAACCCCTCTCATTATATTTCGTATTTATGTGCTCTGGATTTTATGGAAACTGTTGATTGTCTTCTCTTTTCTATATTTCTGGATTGGTAATTAGTAAGTCCTCAATATACTGTCGTAAATATATCTGTGAATAATTTGTTTTGTTAGAATTTCTCTGATCTTGTGAAACTAATTTGGATATCCTTGTGAAAACTTTGTAGTTAGGTTCAGAAATTAAATCTGGTCTCCACATATTGGTAATTTAGGTTTTAGCATTTATTGTTCGGTAGGCAGTTAGGTAGATAGGAAAATCTGGCAGTCTGAGATTAGGTTGAGTGTAACTTTGTGGTATTATATTGTGTGTAATTCTGAGTTAGGGTCACCGTTGTTCCAGAGTTTAGGCGAGGTTGTTGCTACAGGTCGACTGGAACAACATCTCCTCAGGTTCTGCCGTTACCTTGTGCGCAGTACCCACCCCGTAGTGCTTAGTAGTCGGTTGCCAATCTACTAGCATTAGGCTGCCAGTCCCGACCTCTCGCCTATTTTTTATAAAAATTTCCTTGCTTTTCCTCTAGTTTCCTTGTATTTTTGTACGTATTGTGGGGACCAATTCTGTGATTTCTGTACGTATTTTGTGATTCTCGGGGATCGTAATTGTATTATTGTCAGGGGTAGACTTGCGACTTAAGAATATAAGATATTGACAGGTTTGAAGGCAAATCGCCAAAGAAACTGTCACCGGCCGGCCGGCCGGCCTGTATTTGGTCGGCATTAAAATTATTAGATATTAAAAATATAGAGTATTTTTAAAGCCAATAATTAAAACATGAGTCATTATTTCTTTTAATTTTATTAATTATGAATCAGACGTTTAAGAGGAATGGCCGGCTTCCTCATTTTTATAATCTTAATTAATTATACGCTTGATTTAATTGATTGTTTTTTGTTGCTAGTAATAATTGCTTAGCAATTATTACTCACGGGCTTTCGTTAAAATTCAAGTTAAATCTTTTCCAAACTTACGAAGTTCCATTTTTCCGCAAAAATTTCTTTTATAGGCAATTCTGAGGAATTGCAAAGTTATGAAATTCGTGTACAACAAAGTTCAAAGTTTATGAATTACTTACACAAATGAGCCTAAGTTTAAATCATCAGTTAATTAGGTAGCTAGATAGTTATTAGTATTTTGTAAAATTGAAGTGTGAATGTTTTGTAAAATTTGAATGTGAATGTGTCTCTAAAAGGTACCTAAGGCGGTTATTCGGGTAAACCCCTCATGGAGCGTGAGGTTCCGAAATTAGCCAAATTTCAAGAATGCTTGGTTGAATGGTTGTAGAATGTCCTGATTTGCATGTATGCAGAGTGAATGTTTTGGATGATTGCGGCGGCAACTCACGGAAACTCCCCTTGTACGATAGGGGTTGTGAGGATTGCCAAATGAGTTTGAATGACAGTTGCAAATCAGCTCAATCGATGATGTTCATCTATAAACCAGGTTCAACTCTAAATAATCTGCTAATCACTTGTCTAAACTCGTTCACAAAATTCACCAGTACATTAATTGAGTTGATTGGATTTTTATTAGCAACGTAGTTGGCGATATTAGGATAATCCAGAACTCCAGGAATTTGACTAATTGTAGTAAGCCTTACCAATGATTGTTGAGTTGCAAATCATAATCAAATCGTAATGAACTCAGTATTGGTCAAAAGTAGCATTTAATTAACCCAAAACGCCAGCCAAATTGGATTAGCTTAATATTTAGCAGTTCACCGGCTCTCATCTGGTGCATGAGACTAATTTCCGTGAATTTTCCCTAAAACTCCTGTATTAGGCAGGAGAATGGTATGAATGTGTACAAATGTCAGTTTGCATGTAGAATACTTGTTGATCTGAGGGATATGAGTGTGATAAATAGAGTAAACGAGCACCTTTTTCAATATCGAGGAAATATGCAAATTAGGTAGTTAATCTAGTCCAGGGTCACGGGGACCCCCAGGATAAGCTGTTAGCCGGAACCTTGTACTACTAACAACTTTAAACTTGTTAATTTTACCTTTTCTGTAGTTATTATTATTATAATATTGTCCTTGGTAAGAAGGACGGACAAAGCGTTTTAATTTAAAGCACGAGCACAAGCATATAGGGACCGCACAGTAGAGTTTAGTGATAGGTTCAATAGTTAGTTAGTTTACCACAAGAGGAAGAAAGAAAAAAGTAGCTGAGTTGAGTTAAAGAGTCAAAACCTTGTCCCTATCAATAACTGTTAATCTGGGTAAATCGAGTACTGGCAACAGTAGTATAGGAGACATCAAATGACCGCACTTTGTACAGGTGTTTCGGAGTGAAATGGGAGCTAATTAATCATACAGGTAAGGTCATTAATCATGTAAGTACTAGCCGTTGGTGCAGATGTTCTCAAGGTCATTGTTGGCCAATTTTGCCTTTAGCTTAGATAAGCTTTGTAACATTGTACTAAATTTTTAACACAGTGTTATTGGACTATATTGTCTACGTGTGTAACTTTACCTATGTATTCAACTAGTTAGTTTACTTGCCTAATTAGTGTTTATTAATTAACGGCCTAATTAAGTAATATGAAGTAACATTTTCATACTATTTTCAAACTTTTTTATTTACCTGACTGTTTGCCAATAGATTCTTACCTATCTATCTCAGCATCGTATAGACCAAAAATATTATTGCAAAATTTTCTTCCCTTATCAACTAAAATTTTCCATTTTTTGTCTCCTATTGAATTTCTTCATCTGGACCTTTGTACTAACCTTGAAACGGAAGACATGTAACAAACACTTAAGGAAGACAAGATTGTTAGTTACGTACTTCAGAATATATTGATGTTAGCTGCCTTCTAGTCCTATCATATCTTTAGCATACTGAGGACTTTAACCTGTCTCCCAAAGCTTACCAATTCGCCTTATCTAGTTTGATTGCACCTGTCTCAATGAAATTAGAGACGTAAACAAGGGTATTGGTTGAAAATGAAAATTTTATGTCTCCTATTACACAATATTGGCAACACTTATCACTTTAATCTTTGTGTCTACGTAAAGAGCATGTGTTGAACTAACTTCGGTCAACTAATTTTGTTTAGTAGTTAACTAATTAGTTAGTAATAATTTATTAAAGTTAACTATGGCTGAATATGTGTGATTATAATTTTATGTCTCCAATTACGGAAGCTTGTTGACGCATATTGGGTTAATTATGGTGCCTGTGTAAAGTAATAATGAACCAACTTCGGTCACCTGTTGGTAATTATAGGTTAACTAATTAGTTAATAATAATTAATTAAAAGTGACTCGAAAAATCTGTGTGTAATGAATATGACAACAATTACGTGATAATTGGGAATAGGCTAAAGGTACCTGCTTAAAAAGAAAGAGTATACAACTTTTGTTCAATAATTAATGAACAAGGGTATGCAAGGTATTTTATGAAACCTAGCACAGGAATGCTGCAAAGTTTAGACATATATTGTAAGTTTGGCAGGTTTATTAACCTTACTGACATTTGAATCACCAGTACTTTACATCACCACGACAGTGAATTCCGTTGAAGCCGGTAAGATTTTTAATTGTAGCATTTTTATCCGTTGTATTTTTAATGATTGCATTTTTAGTCATTCAAATTTTGATCGTCACATTTTTAGCAGTTGTACAGTTTGAACATTCCGTAGTTTTTAGATTTTCTAAGCATTATTTGTTGTGTGAAAATTATTACTTATGTTTCAGATTCACGTCCCAAGTTTGAATGCTCCGTTTGTTCGGAAAAATTCGGACGTAATGGAAATCTCCTGAGGCACATGCGCCGCCAACATCAACCAGTAACCTGCGATAATTGCGACAACACAAGAAGACTGCCCACTCAGCCTTTATGGAACAAATGGCCGAGCAAATCAAGAGCCAATTCCTTTGTGATCAGTGTGGTAAAAAGTTCACAGAAGAATCCCTCCTCAAGCAACATATTGAAAAGGACCATCCACCCACCACCGAAGATGCATCGGCGGAAGACCCTGTCGACCCTCCAGCAGACGCCAGTGAGATTTACCAAGCCAACTGGTATCAAATTAGAACCTACCACACCACAAGAAATTCCTTTGTGATCAGTGTGGTAAAAAGTTCACAGAAGAATCCCTCCTCAAGCAACATATTGAAGAGGACCATCCACCCACCACCGAAGATGCATTGGCGGAAGACCCTGTCGACCCTCCAGCAGACGCCAGTGAGATTTCCCAAGCCAACTGGTATCAAATTAGAACCTACCACACCAGCAAGAAGAATACAACTTTCGGCTGAAGACAACGTCCATGGAAGACATAGAGAAAGCCCTCCTGTCAGTATTCCTTGACCACAAGTACAGGTCTAAATGGAATGTTTCATTTGGGTTCATTCTCAGAAATATACTCAACGACGAATTGATATATTACTATGCCAGCAACAACACTTCCCTGTTTACCTTACCTCGCCTCATTTCCAGCAGAGCAGAATTGGATCGGTTTATTGACGATATTGAAAGCAAAGATCATATTGGATAGGCGTTTCAACAGCGTCCTAACACTAAGTTTGTTGTACATGAAGTTACTAATATGATGGTTACACTATACTGTTTGACTGGTCATTGTGCAGTAAATATGCATTAACAATGTAAATGCTATTATTATCAATATTATTATTATGGTCACTACTTAATCACTGTTATCAGTATTATTACTATTATTATTATTACTATTGTTATCGGTATTATGATTACTAATCCTATTATTATTATTATCATCATTATTATTATTATGGCTACTACTGTATAATCACTATGTTTATTATATTATTACTGTCATTTGTTAGTATTGCATATTTTTACTAGTAAACTATCAACGAAATGTACAAGACATTACATTAGACAAAATACTTAGTAGTAGTATTCACTTAGGGCACCACGTAGATATTCAAGTTCAGAGGTATTGGCAATCTTAAAGCCAGTCATCTTATCGTGGATAGACTGAATGCGTCTGTCAGTGTTATAGCAGTACTCCCAACATTGATCCCATTCAATGTAGTGACAGGCATTAGATCGATGACTCAGGTCACCCTCGCGACACAGGTGTAGACTACAATCCTCTAGCCGGTGATATAGGTGATCACTTTCTACGACGGTGGAAATATTGCCCTGAGATAGTTGAATACCATTCTCCGTCTCTGTAATGTCTACAGAAAACACTATCGCGATTAGGCTCAGTAGTAGCAACATGGTGATGAAAATTATTTGTACACCTATGCAGACTTTTTATGGAATTTCTGGCAGTAAGGTGTGGGTTTCAGTGTCACCCGATCAACATAGTTCTTGACAATGTTATCGTTAGTGTCACTTCTTCGCCTCAGATAGTTGACAATTGAGTCCATGGATCTTCCTCGGGATCTGTGGTGAAGGAAGTATATACAGTACTCCCCACATACATCAGTGGTGAAATCTTGCAACTGAATGCGATTATACTATAGTTCTCTCCTGCCAATGTATGACATGATGAGGAGAGGAGGTAGTCCGTAGCTGTCAAAATATTCTACTCCATTATCCTCTAGCCACATTGCAACCCAGTGTTCTCCAGCCTGACCAGATGCCTCAGTGTAAGCAACAAGACATCCTGGACGGTACCGTGGTAGCTTATCACTGGGAAATACTCCTAGGAGAGGAACTTTTCAGTCTTTCCTTAAGGTCTCAAGGATCTCACGGGTATTCATAGTGCGTAGTCAAAGAATGGCGTCCGATTGTAGTCTATTGATATGAGGTTATCAAATTCTCCGTATATAATGATTTCAATACCCTGGGGATAAGTGGCGGCTGGTAAGGCCTTCTCTAGTTGCATCCTCAGTGACACATCACCTTTCTTGATTAGTTGCATTGCCCCTGTATCAATATTGTCTGGTGTCAGGTCAAAGGCAAAAATAGTGTATCCCTTGGCAAAGTCTTCGTAGGAAATGTCTGCTCCCTTGGTGGACCCGGCCATATCGTTGCCTTCATAGAGGTATATGAAGGGCATCGTATACTGGAACTTATCCCATGCCATCTTCATTGGCTGCTTTGGTACAAACTCATCACCATACTTTAGGGCAATCTCACTGACATTACAGTGTTGGAACTCGAGGGGATTATGCTTTTGACTTCCATTGAATGCCTCTGACTTGACCATTGCCACTAGGACTCTACGTGGGAGTTGACCGGTGAATATAGAATTCTCAACAACAGTCTGCACACCAGGAGCGATATGCCTTGTCACCAGTTTAGTTCTTCTGATTGGGTACTTGGCCGTCTTATGGTCTATTAGTACACCCTCAATTGCCATGGTGAGAGAGTCTTGTGGTCTGACTTTCCACACATACCAACGTATATCGTCGACTAAAAGTTTGTATCCACTGGTTGCTGACTGGAGGAGGATGTCGTCGCTGTTACGGTGTAATTCCAGACTCAACTGGCACTCACTCAGGAGGTATCGGTCTTGCTTGAAGAGGTCGCAATGAAGGGGTCCTGCCACTACTACATACCGGCCATCCGTAAATGGTATACCCCGATGCTTAGCTGCAGTAGTGGTAGGGATCGACCGGAACTCCAAAAAACCGGAACCGGAACCGGAACCGGAATTGGCTTTAAAAAACCGGAACCGGAACCGGAACCGGAACCGGAACCAGCTCTTTAACACTACAAAAATCGAAAATTTTTTCTGACGTTTTGGACAATTTTTGCACAATTTTTCGCTTTTTTTATAGTTACTAGAACATTGTAATAACGTTTGTTTGCTTTATATTTTATATAGTTATTTCAATGCAGGAACATGAAATTTGCAATTTATTAAGTGATTTTTGTCTTATAGCACAGTTAAACTTTACTACATTATAGCTTTAAAATTAAAATTTAAAATTTAAAATTAATTATACACGGTATGAATGTGCTATATTTATATTATTATTCGAGCACATTTTCGATGAATAAACGGCATCTATATTTTTACATTCTATATACGAATTTCGATGAATAACTTAATCGAATGCATGTTGGCTTAAAGGACATTTGCTTGCAAATAAAATTTAACTTCTTACTTGGTTAAGCTGAATTTTAAATTAAGCTAAATATAAGTAGATAGAAATTGATTCCTCCAAAATTTTTGCGAGCACCAACAACTGCTCCATCGACAAAATAAGTCATAAACATGTTTGGTTTTTATCTGGCTTTCTAGGCTGATAATTTCTAGTCATAATCAAAAAGTTCATTTAACTTTACTAGAAGCGTTGCAGCATTTTCAAAACGCAAAATAAAAAATAATGCCATTTACATTTTTAGAAAACAAAAGATATCTATTACTATTTTAGTTTACTTTTGTTCTCTCTGTATATACTTCAGACAAAATTAAACTTTTTCTGAAAATTACTGTTCTTGTATGTACAAATTCCGTATTGTAAATCTAATCTGGTTATGAACTTAGGTAACATCAGCTATATACAAAATTGGACTTGTTTAGAACATCGGCTTATAATTCCTTAGCTTGTTATATCTCAGTATAATTACTTTGTTATTGGAGTTTTCTGATTAAAATGCAAATGGTTTTTGCATGATTGAAATATTATATATAAATTTTCATCCATTAAACATATATATAAGCCAAAAGTATTTTTCACAAGTTTCAAAGAAAACCGAAATGCACAATTTCTCCAACTTGAGTTAAACAAAATTTCTTCCGTTTAGCTAGCTTCATCAGGATTTTTAAATTTTAAATGACGTTTCTTCAAAAGATTTTTAAAAACCATTGCTATTTGTTCCATCCATAATTTTTTAGTAATTCTTTTGATCTGCGCACTGGATTAATTACTAAACAAAGAGCAACAAACTTACGTTGTCCATATTTAAAGTCCAGTCTCGATTTAAACAATTAAAAAGATTAACTTTAAGCTAAAACTGACATTTGATTATACAACAGCGCACTCTATAATTTTGAAATAGCATAGGTCGACAGTAAGGCTTCAATAATTTCAATTCAGCATTAGGTACTCTTAAATTTAAAAGTTTCGGCGGTCTTGTGCTATCTAATCTGAGTTATTAAGTATTATTTTTGTTTTATAATATATATTAATATTCATAACAACGATATATACATTAGACGTTATTATTACAAATTCAAAACATTCTAAGTATATAATGCAATAACGCCGCAGGCGAAAATTTTTGTATAAATAATATTCTGGTTATAAGAGAATCGCAGTTTTTTCAAAAAGTTTTAAAGAAGTTTGATAAAATTTTTGAAAATTTTAATAAAATTTTGCTTTTGATAATAGGCTAAAATTGGTTCCGGTTCCGGTACGTTTTCAAAAACCGGAACCGGAACCGGAACCAAAAAGTACCGGAACCGGAACCGGAACCGGAATTCCGGTCGATCCCTAAGTAGTGGAGATATCATTGAAATCACTATCCTTTGCAAATAGGTTACTCTGCAGATGAGATGTCTTTGCTTCCTTCCCAAAGTTGGCGATAGTCTCCAGGTACGCTCCATAGTGATAAAGGTCTCCACTGTTGTAAATTTCCTTGTCGGATAGATTGACCACCAGCCGTCTAATGAATGTCTTTGCTAGCATATTGATGGGTGCTACCGAGATACTACCATCGGCCGCCTTTGCTACTGCCTTTCCATCACTATCAGTTATCCGTAGCTTCAGGTAAAGGTAGTTCCGGTTCAGGTCAAGCATGTAGGAATCCCTAGGCACAAGGAATAGGTATGGACCATTACTGGTTACAGGATTTAGGGGATAAATTTCTGTCATGTAGCCACTCTTCACAACGACCTGAGTTGGAGGTAGCGAGAAGAGATCCATTTCGGACTTGAAGCCCGGCATAGACCGTTCATCTACTTGCTTAGCCATTGAAACAATTGTTAGTATATAATTGGTATTACATAAAGCGGGTTTTTATGGGCTGTAAATATCGCGCTTCAATCTCTTAACTTTGCGTCTATGTGGTCTGCTTCCAATGCCTTCTCCTTGTTGTATTGCCTTTCCACTATTCTCCAGCAGGCGTCCAATGGCTGCCTTCCCATGCCGTTTGAGTGCTTCCTTTGGATCTTCACCTCTATTCAAGTAATCACGAGCCACATCTCCGGCTGTCTGAAATGCCTGCCTGCCAGCCTCTAGACCTACACGACGTACTACTGGCCAAATAAAGCGTCCAGTACCTCTTAAGAGACTGCCTAGGCCATCTCCTCGCTGATACCTTTGGCCGGGTTAGAAACCAGACCCTCTCAGTATCAGGTGCAGTTGCCAGTCTTTAACGGTTTCTGGATGATACCTGATCCTCATCTTTCTTGAAGTGTAACTTGATAACTATACTACCATACTCAAAATGTACACTCCTGCCAATGTGATTGTTTATATGGACTTTAATGCTATTGACCACATGCTTATTCACGGGGACGTAGTGAGGTTCTGGAGAGTACTGGATGGTATTCCCATACTCTTCACCCGCCTTTACCACTGCCAGCAGGCTACCGGTAGTTGTGCCCACCAGTTGTTCTTTCACGATATCACAGTGGACTTGAAGATAATGAAAGTTAAGGCTGGGTGGACGTTGTGCGTAGAATTTCTTTGTCCTCAGGGCATCTCTACCATCGGATGGGTCCACTGTGAATTTCTGAGAATCAAAGCCAAGCATGCGTACAATGGTAGGAGCAAATTGAATAAACCCGAAGTTGGGTCTTTCAAGGTGTTCTGGATTTTCGTATAAGTCTAGGTAGACTCGCTCCTTTTCCTGATCATAGACGAAACGTAAAGGAGGTGATTCCTGACGTTCATTAAGAATTGACTGAATGGTAAGGTTGATGGTATTTATCAGATCGTGAAGGTTATAGTATCTCCGTCTGGGTATATTACTTACTGCTCTCTCGTCTGCCTCAAATAGGACTATGATGAATGTGTCTGCACCGATGGCTTTCCAAGTGTGAGGACAGATAAAATCAAAAATGGCAACAGACCACCTGCCATGTAGATGCAGAGGGTGAGCTAGCTGAATCTCAAACGTTCCGTCCATTCCGGTCTCATACAGGTAGAACCTCATCTTCGCTTTCGGAAGTGTAACTTAGCAAAGACCTTTCCGTAATCAAAGTCTACCGCCATACCGTGATCATTCTTTATATGTATTTCAATACTGTCAAACTACTTTCTTAGCACTGGTATATAGTGTGGATTATTGTATATTCGATCAAGAGTATCATTATGTTTTCCCTCGATACTGACAACACGAATGATGGGAGCAATGATGTTTCCTATCATTTGCGGTGCCACCACGTCGCAGTATATGAAGAGGGAATATAGTCCGCCTCTCAGGTCTGGTGCATTAGCGACCACTGCGTATCTAGGTGGTGAGGCTGTCTTTTCCTTTGGTACAACCTTGGCATCTGAGTATCCTAGCATATACTTTAGCTGTTTACTAAAGTGTAACGCCTTAACGTCTGGTTCTTCGTCTAGCGTAGTAGGTTTAAGTCCGACACGTCTATGAAGTTCATCATAATCCAATTCACAATTGATCTTCTTTGTTAGCTCAAGGGTATATTTGATGGCATCACAGAGTTGAAATATTGATTCGTAATTGTTTAGTGGGATATGCCCATGGAAGGTCTTCTTGCCAACTGTCACTCCAAGCTTTGCGTCATCCTTGTTTCCGACATTGAACCAGGTGACAGGATATCCGAGCTCTACAAATGCCACCTCCCATTCGCCTTCGAGGTCAATGCGATGAGGAAGTTTGACTGGGAAATTGTGCAGTTTGTTTGTTGCATAGTCTGCCGTATTACTGGGTAGGTATAGGTAAAATCCATTGTATTCAGTTATCCAACTGTTGAACTTGTCAGTGTAGCCACTTGACAAAATACTCTTTTCGACCCTTTTGACGCCTGGTTTTTATAACTTTTTCTACCCAATAGGTGTCTGGTTCGTCAAACTTTTGTACTTCAGGTTCATAGAATCCGCCGACCACCACTTCTTAGTCTTCTAGGAGGTACATTGGTGGCTCACCAGTCCTGATACTTCTGATACGGAACAACTCTTCTGACCATTTGGGAAGGTATCCTTTGTCAAAAAGACCTTTACTCTTACTGATTCGGACCATATCTCCCTTCTTCAATTTTGAATTCTTCCGTTGCTCCACTCTCCTGAGCGCCCTGTTAACCTCTTCCATATTTTCAGGTTTCGATGCCTCCACTGGCGTCATACGAATACTCCTGTGGCGAGCATTGTTGTAGCCTTCCACGAGTTGAGGAAGATCGTAATGTACCTGTACGATCTGGTCTTTGTAAAGTATTTCCATATCTTTGTCTTAATAGTACGATTAAAACGCTCAACGAGGCTACACTTGATCACTGGATTATTGCATGTATAAAAGTTGATGTGGTTCGCCTTGAGGAGTGACTGGAAATCTTTGTTCAAAAATTCTTTGCCTCTGTCTGACTGTAGGTGTTGTGGTCGTCTGCCATCTGCCAATATTTTACGAAAAGCTCTAGTCATCTCTTGACCACCCTTGCTTTTAACTGGGATCACCCATGCGTACTTGGAGAAGACGTCAATGCAGTTGAATAGGTACTTGTAGCCATCATTCTTGTCTGCTATAGATACCATATCTGCCAGGTCTATTTGCCATAGGTCGTCGATACCGGCCACCTGATACCTCCTCGTTTGGAATCTGTGTCTAACTGGTTTATGGATGCTGTAAGTGTACTGTTTCTCCAACCAATCAGTGACCTTGGACCTCGAAATTCCATGTCTTTTTGCCTCCTGATACACCCGATTAATACCGCCAAATGCTGCAGGACTTTGCGGATCATAGTAAATTTTCTCTAAGGTGGTGTTCTCATTATTATCAGTATCTGTATTGTTATTAATAGTATTCTCTAGTGCCTCTTCCATTTGAGTTTTCTTAGGGCTGACCTAATTCCTTGACCTGTCTGTATATTTATGACCCAGGACCTGCAGAGTACGTAGGGGCAAGCACCGCACATTGGGGGACATTCGTGAATTGTCCCGAGACAAGCTGAGGGCCCCCCAAAATTTGTACCGGGGTTTGAGATGTTATCGGAACCATATAATATTGACAATTATTGGGCTGTGGGGTACCCCAGACCATCTGCTGCGGTTGGGGCGCCGCATTACGAGGCGCCACCGCAGCCGCCAGTTGAGGGGGGGGAGAGGCACGAATTTTTCTATAGGTACCTTGTGGATACTGTTCACACGGCGGTATCCACTCAAAATCTCCTACTGAACCCAAATTTGTCCCCAAAAGTTGCCCTCCTGCAGATTGCGGCGTATTTTGAGGTCCCACACTTTGCCCGTCCCCCAAATTTTGCAATTTTGAGGGATTTTGTACTGATTGGGGGGGAGGGGTCAGAGTCCGTTCCGGGGCAGTTTGCACCGGATCAGAACCCTGAGTTGGGGCGGTCTGACTGTCCGCTAACTGAATCAGGTCACCCACAGGGGTTTCCCGACCCTGTCCCACAGACTCCCCCGACTGTGCAACACTTATCTGAACTTTACCCGCTGAATTTTCCTGCTGATGATAAATTTCGGACAATTTCTGAGGGGCCAACCCTTTCTTTTGACACAAACGATCTAAAAAATCTTGCATCAACGTATAGAGGTCGCCCTCCCCTTTTTCAGCAGCCATTTCTAAATAGGGATCAATGTTCATCACTTTCGACGGGGGAGAATCCCTTCGAACACCTTTTCCAGATTCTGGACTCTCCTCCCCCACCGATTCAGACGCAGGAGTGTCAGACCTCCCCAACACTGATTTCACTGTAGTTTCAGATTGTTGACTGGATGGGGAGACACCTGGACTCACCCCCCCAGACCCAGGAGCGACCGTCAAGGGAAGGAGGGTTCTCCCGGAACAACCCCCAGCCCCCCCACTTTCTTGTCTCGGAGGGCCGTACCGTCCGGTTAAAATATCACCAAAATCGGACACTGACACTGTAGGAGGTTGTGGGGCATAAAAAGTCGACATACTAGCCCCACCCCGCCAATTTTCATCCTGGGTGGGTGTGGGGGACTCGCTAACAACTCTAAGCGAACCCCCCCCAGGTGGGCGTTGAAATGTCAAAAGACTAGACGAATTCGTTGTAATTCCTCCATTTTGTTGGACACTCGGCATAGAATCGGATCGGGGAGGGGGCCGGGGGCGTGTCCCCCCCGGTTGAACTGTCGCTCCGGGGTTGGGGTGGGTTTTGGGGGCCCCCCCAAAATTTTCTCCCCCCACAGTTTCACCCCCGACCACATTCGTCTCTGCCATTTCGTCACTTCTGTTAGTCTCAAAAAATTCTAAGTCACTTTGAGGAAGTTCGTGAAAAAGAACAACTTTTTCATGTAAATTACGAGTAATACTACGAGTGATAGGTCCAGAATAATTTTTGGACATCTACCACTGTCACGGTCGCCACTTTTGTAGGGAATAAAACCCTGGTGCTAGATTCACGATTGACTGACCGTCTAATTGCAGGTTTTTGTCAAAGGTGTGCGATGTCCAAGGAATAATAAAGTGAATTTGCAGTTGTCTATTGATTAGGGCTAGGTATTCGCTCGCTTGAAATGAGATAAAAATCCCTAGATTCAAAGATTATTTACTCTCACATCAAAATAATTCACAACAGTTTCCAAAACCAAACTTGGCCAAAGTATAAAAATACAACTAAAATAGGACTCACAAAATGGCAGAAACTCTACTAACTACCCACCGACTACCCACAGGACCGACAAGACACCAACTGACTTGATCCGCCATCTTTGAACTGGATCATCACTATGAGTCATATTTGAGCTATGAAATTAGCTAACGGTAATTTTACGTTGATTGTTCAATTTCAATTTCAACATTTCAATTTAGGTTGGAACTTATCTACCGTATACTTAGGCTTAGCTCACGCGTTTATCCTATACTCTACAGTGGGTTAACAATAAGTTCTTGAGGTACGTTGCTGTCTCTTAGTGCCTTTGCCAATGTTTGCCACCCTGTTGCCGGTGGTTGACTGGGTCTGTTGCGAATGAAGTCGTGAATCAGATCATATATTCTAGATCCAACTGCTGGCTGACCCTGATACTCTATTTCACCTCGACTGTTAACCTTGAGACCTGGTATACTCATGATATGCTCAATCAGATGCCTACCCTTCTGTTGTAGTGTTGGTGGTAAGGTAGATACAATGTCTGGCATAGCATGGGACTTCACGGTCATCTCCGTTGGTCTATCTCATAGTATTCGACGCCTGTAGTCTGCCTGTTTAAACAATTTACTCTTGATATCTGCTGGTAGTTTAGACTTGAGAACATTGCTAGTTTCCTTCCCTAATGATCTCCTGTGCTCATCAAAGTAGTCCGGCTCAACTAGTATTGAGTATTCCATCATTGCAGTCTAGTTTATCAGTGTCAGTTTTTGTTATCTTATGAGATTTCCGAGCAGTCCACTGACGATACCTACAATAGGTCCCAGGAGAGCCGGTAAAAATCCTCCGTGCTGAATGATTAGTTTCTTCTTTTTCGTAAGACTGACTCGTTTCTTTAGTAGGTCTCTTAGGGCGTGTTTATATCTTGCTAATCTTTTTGTGTCCTTCTGGGAAATCTTTACGTTGCCAGACAGGATATTTTCTGCACAGTCACAAATAGCTTTAATGAGGTCGGAACTTCCATGAAGAACAATTGCCTCTCTTTGCTTACGACTTTTGCAACGACACAACAGTCGCAGTGTATCGATATTTCTTTCAAAACGATCCATGATTATTCTTTCTTGATATTGTCAGTTTTTATGGAATATACATCGGTGTAGGGATCATCAGGGAAGATGTGACCTCGTAGGCGGAGTTTTTCTGGTGTGTTCTGGTCTAGGTCTATCAGTAGATATCCATGCGGTCGACTAGTGGCATGCTCAAAAGCTTCCATAAATCCTTTCACTCTACCTGGATACATTTGTCTTGCCAAGTTCATCGGGGTTAGCTTATCGGCTGGATTCTTCATGAGGACAATATACTGACTATTTATCCTATTAGTCCGCTGCCTATCGTAGAAGATGTCTTGAGTGATATTGATGACACTGCAGGACCAATGGTGGCAACCGCGGGTGAATAGTTGAACAAGGTTAGGTTGCTGCTTAATTTCGCTCATTAGATCATCAAGTACTACCAACTTTGCGTCAGGGGTTTTCAATTTCTCTAGATCTGGTAGACCTTTGATAAATTCTACCTGAGAAAGTCTATCATATGCATCTTGCCACTCAGTATAACACCAAATAATCTTTTCAGGTGGTTCTGATATCATTTCATCTGCATGCTCTACCAGTCGTGACACAAAGGTGGTCTTTTCTGCCTTTGTAGGAGCCGCCACGATACACGTGAACGGATGCTGAAACTTTGGTGTCCTAACTCTCTCCATACTTACTATGAAAACAACAACGCTGTTTATATGACTTTATTGTACAACAATGCAAAACACAATACAATATCACATATATACATACACAATATCTAATAGTCACTATAGTGTCAAATTTGTTCACATGACTCTTCGTTATCACTTCTTTCTTCATATCATTCTTCGTGGATAGTTCAGCATCATTTCGTAGTATCCATCATATCTTCATCATCGAGAATAAGTTCTTCTACTACTTCATCTTCATTGATCAGTTGCTTCATATCGACATGTAGAATTCGTCGCCATCCAATGCCAGGAATAGATATGATTATCGTTTGCCTCGGATATCGTCTGCATTTATTCTTGTGATAGCGGCTGAGGCGGATCAGGCTCTGGAGTGCCTTATAGATACCCATGGTGCAATATATGGAATATTGGTATTTACACCAGTATCGTGTGCCTACTTATTGACTATAAAGCTGGTATATCTGGTCTGCTGTAAAACTGACAGGACCGACAAAGCCACAAAGGACACGCTTATATTGATCCAGGCAAAGAGTTGTCTCGTTATATGTGGATGTGTAGGGACACGGTATCGATCCGTTGATATAGACTGGGCACTGGAAGTTTAGACAGTTGTAGATGAATTGGCGGATCTCGTGAAAGCTATCAAGTGATACAAGGTGCTCAGTCCAACCATTATGAATAAAGATGGCATTGTCTACCGTAACGGAGTCCTTCAGTGGTGGTAGTTTACACTGGGTATGCTGTGACAACAAAATCGCTAATACAATCGTAGACAATAAAAATTTTATGAGAAGGCTTGTGATTATACAGGGAACTCCTTTGACCAATTGGAGTTTCGTAAAGTTTAAAAAGGAATGCCCTTCTTGGGAATTTGCACCTGTAGCAGTAGTCAGGATCTTGAACGGCGCACTTTAACAGTACCTCTATTCGCTTCTTATTACCATAGAATTTAGATGCCGTCTTTGTATTAGCCCTACTACCATGCTTTTTATAGACGTGGGGTGATACCTTAGTGTTCCACATTAATAAGGAGACAGAGGATACCAAGGGGATAACAATGATTGTTAATGTTGTTCTCAGTGGACGCTTTCACAGGGAACTTCACTTAACGAACATTCCTAACATTAGACTCTATCGTGGATTTATTGGCGGTTGTCTGAAACATGAAGAGGCAACTTTCCAATTATTCACCAGTGGTAGTTTTGTTTGCCTCGGATGTAAATCAATCGAACGAGCTAATCAGTGTATTCGTCAACTTGCAGGGACTCTTAATGTCGGTATTCTTCGCGAAGACGAAGTGGTGAACCTGGTGGGATCCTTCTCAGTTGGCAGGTATATAGACCTAAGGGATTTATATGAAAGTATCAGGCATACCCATCAAGTTTGCTATGAACCGGAGCTATTTAATGGTCTCACGTGTAAGATTGCCGGGGTTACTGCACTCATCTTCCACACTGGCAAGGTCATATTAACTGGTGCTCGGAGTGAGTCTGCCCTATCAGATGCAAGGTCTTTAGTTAATAAGAAGGTGATAAGGTTTAAAGTTCATTAGTGCATCATGTCGGCCCGAACCCTGTTGAACGAACTGTTACAAAAGGTCCTGCGCTAAGGTCCACCTATTCGCGTAGAGATTACCGGCCATTATGTTGCAGTCATGGTTAGGCAGTAAGACCTGGACAAGCTCACAATGCCCTGACCCACGTACTGCCATTGAGGAGGTGTCTCGTAAAGCCTACGGTGCGCTACGTCACGGGAACGAACATCTGATCAGACGTGAATGCGGATTACCACCAAGACCTCATATCTACGAAATTGATGCAGTCAGGGATAAGATGAGGGATCTACGTACGTGAATACAAAAGATATTGCAGAAGTATTCAACCTATCTACAATATGCTAGACAGGCTAGAAGCAGAAATGCTTAAAAATCCGTTTTTTCATGGCTAACTGACAACCTAACCAAAGTACAACTAATGTTAAACGTAACATTTCGTTTACTGTATGCAATGGTTAATAGTGGTATGCAATACAATGCAATTGTTTACAGTAGTGTTATCTAATAACATGTAATAGTCAATAATAATAATAATGATAGTCAATGGTGTTACGCAATATTAGTCCATAATCGTTAGTGTTCTTTGCAGTCCTGATGATTCCACGGAGATACGAACCATTCCGGCACATTCCACTGTTTCACCATAGAATTTCCAATCCACTCGATGAATACGACGGCACGGTTGTCGCATCCCAAGGGTCCAAGGGTCACCGCTGCGTCCAGTCTCGCTGCTTGTACCGTAGGGAAGGTGTCCTGGCTTTCTCTTAGTAAATATTTGCTCTTTGTGTGAATCTTCCACGTGACTCCTTTCTGATTCGTTCCTCCTTCGAATAGTTTGGCCAAGTTGTACTGCTTCGACTTCACCAAGGCCTCGTGGAGCAGGGGCACGATATCTTTGCTCCGCTTCAGTCGCACTAGGAGATCAAACACTCCATCATATCTTGTTTCAGACTTGATTGTATCTCGATAATCCGGGGTTATGCGCCGATGTTCAACCATGTAGTCTTCTACTGGAGCGGGATCCATTTCATCACAAAGAATAACCAAATTATCAATGATCTTCTCCACAGATGGTGAACCTGAAACATTTCAGCAACAAATAATGCTTAGAAAATCTAAAACTATGAAATGTTCAAACTGTACAACTGCTAAAAATGTGACGATCAAAATGTGAATGACTGAAAAATACAACGGATAAAATGCAATCATTAAAAATACAAGGGATAAAAATGCTACTAAAATCTTACCGGCTTCAACGGAATTCATTGTCGTGGTGATGTAAAGTAACAAATCTGGTGATGCAAATGTCAATAAAAGTTTATAAATCTGCCAAACTTGCAATATATGTCTAAACTTTGCAGCATTCTTGTGCTAGGTTTCATAAAATACCTGGCATACCCTTGTTCATTTACTAGTTAATTATTGAACAAATGTTGCATACTCTTTTTTTCTTTCAACCTTTAGCCTATTCCCAATTTCACGTAATTGTTGTCATATTCATTACACACAGATTTTCCGAGTCACCTTTAATTAATTATTATTAACTAATTTGTTAACCTATAATTATCAACAGGTGACCGAAGTTAGTTCAACACATGCTCTTTACGTAGACACAAAGATTAAAGTGATAAGTGTTGCCAATATTACGTATTTGGAGACATAAAATTTTCATTTTCAACCAATGTTTATTAATCCTAGTTTACTGTAAGGTCCACGGCAGCTGACTGAACGTGATGATGAAATAGAACGAGAAATTGTTTAATTAACTGCCAGCATGAAACATAGTCAACAAACACGTATCTGTATAGTCACAGGTTACCGTCCTGGATCAAATCCAGAGAAAACTGAGCCGTTTTTTACAAGAAGCCTTTTTCAATATGAAACCGATTATTTTCTCAAATCCCTTACAATTCCTCCCCCCTTTGTCTAAAAGCTGAAATACAGACAGAGTACATAATATAAACGAGTAGCAGACGAGCACTTTCAATGAAGGTTTGCATACCAACGTTAGCCCTACCAGAGGGAAACCGCGAGGTCAAGTAAAACAAGATTCAATGCCTATTATTGATACTCATAATAATATACACTGCGTGGCGTTTGCTAATATATTAAATAAAGTAGTAAATAAATAAATAAAATGTATGAGAGTACACCAAGAGACCGGTACTGCCTGAATAAAACTAAAGAACCAGGTGTCGAGTGCGACTTGTAAGGTTTTGCAGTGGCTGCGCCAGCAGGAATTTGAACTGTTTGCCTTTCGTGAAGCCAGGACGCCTCGACAACCAGGAAAAATTCCTCACCAGCAAAAACTCCAAACAAAAATCCAAGCTAAAATCAAGACACCGTTGGACTCTGTACACCGTTATGAGACAGTCTTTTAATTAAACGGAGAGTGCCAAAGATTCTGTTACAATACCAGCGCACACCTCTTGTGTACTGAGGGGTAAATTTCTATTTCAATATGAAACCGATTATTTTCTCAAATCCCTTACAATTTACGTCTTTAATTTCAATGAGACAGGTGCAATCAAACTAGATAAGGCGAATTGGTCAAAGTAAGCTTTGGGAGACAGGTTAAAGTCCTCAGTATGCTAAAGATATGATAACACTAGAAGGCTACTAGCAGTGAGAATAATTTTAAAAAAGCAGGCAGCTAGCAGGGAGAAAAACTTTTGACAGGTTTGAGTCCTCAGTATGCTAAAGATATGATATCACTAGAAGGCAGCTAGCATTGAGAAAAAGTAGTGACAGGTTCGAGTCCTCAGTGTGCTAAAGATATGATAGGACTAGAAGGCTGCTAATAGGGAGAAAATTTTTAAACAAGCAGGCAGCTAGCAGGGAGAAAGACTTTTGACAGGTTTGGGTCCTCAGTATGCTAAAGATATGATAGGACTAGAAGGCTGCTAGCTTCAATATATTCTGAAGTACGTAACTAACAATCTTGTCTTCTTTAAGTGTTTGTTACATGTCTTCCGTTTCAAGGTTAGTACAAAGGTCCAGATGAAGAAATTCAATAGGAGACAAGAAATGGAAAATTTTAGTTGATGAGGGAAGAAAATTTTGCAATAATATTTTTGGTCTATACGATGCTGAGATAGATAGGTAAGAATCTATCACCATTGGCAAACAGTCAGGTAAATAAAAAAGTTTGAAAAAAGTTTGAAAAAGTTTGAAAATGTAAATAATGTTAATTAATTTATGTACTTAATTAGGCATATAATTAAAACACTAATTACGCAGGTAAACTAACTAGGCAAATACGTAAGTAAAGTAAATAACACTGTTGAAAATTTAGTACAATGTTACAAAGCTTATCCAAGCTAAAGGGAAAATTGGCCAACAATGACCTTGAAAGACATCTGCACCAACGGCTAGTACTTGCATGATTAATGACCTTACCTGTATGATTAATGACCCAAAGTGAATCCAAAGATACACCTGTACAAAGTGCGGTCATTTGATGTTTCCTATACTACTGGCAACTCTGGCAAACTGTAATCTGTTTGCCTACATTATCTGAATTGTGTCATTGTCTATTGTTTACGTCGCACACTGCACTGTTCATAGCTTGTTTGTTCCCTGTACGCATTGTAATTATAACTCTTGTTATTATCATTATTATTATTATTAATAAACTGCAGTGCCTTGTAGTCAGTCTCTTGAACTAAGGCACTTAATCCTGATCAAGACATTGGAGCCGCATCTGACCCCTGAACAAGTAAGTGATTGTAATCTGGCCCCTTGGGCCCTACAAAGACATCTTCGCAAATTAAGGATCTTGATTTGTCAATCAAGATCTATTCAGCAAAGTTCATTGTTACTGAACTGATTCACCCTCTGGAAAGCAAGTGTCGACCCCGCTTGCTAACGATATCAACAGAAGCCCTGCCCCTATCAAACGGACTCACAATAAAGACCCCGATTCAGGCTGGCCGCAAGGAATTCTCAGTTTTGGACACACCACCTTCTGAGGATCCAGTGCCTAAGTTTATCAGTAGCTAAAAAATGGGCGTTCTGGCTCAGGTATTTGCCCCCAGGGCATTTGTTTGTCCTAGCTTAGAGGAATGTCACCTATCCTAGGTCAAACAACTTCCACGTGACACACCATTCAGTTCATGACCGCTTAGCGTTAGCAGTAACAGTAGGTTTGCTGGGTTTTAATGTTATGTACTCAGCTCAAACCTCACAGCATTACAACTTACTGGCAGCAACCAAATATCAGTTTTCCCCAGTTCCATGGTATATTAAATCCACTCTGAATGCATACGATTTGCCAATTCCGTTATTTTTGGCTCAAGTTCGAGCTCATATCATTGCATGGTATACTTACTGATTGCAACCAAACATCAGCTTTCCCAGTTTCTATGGTATATTAAATCCACTGTGTGCATACGATTTGCTAATTCCGTTATTTTTAGATATGGCCAATACCAGATTACCAGTTCAAAAACTTTGCCACCAATCCAGGCAGATATTTGATAATATATGTTAACAGGATCCGGCATTGCATAATAAGATCCACTGATGTCACTGGAATACAGCTGTAACCATGAATTAATAGTAACATAATATCGCCAACTACCTAGTTTAAATAAAACCAATGCTAACTGTTTCAAGAATGCCAAATGAATTGGAATTCAGCACAGAGCATTTTCTTTAGTAAGATCGGTTCTGTTCCAAACGATAACAATTATTAATTGCCTTTTCTAAGCGAAGCAAAGCAGACACAAGAAATTCCAACATCGCTTCAGCTCTTGGTTTCAGCACCAATTCAAGGATTCTAGACAGCGTTTACCCAGGATTCTTGGCAGCTTTCACACTAGATACTGTAAACTGATAACAGCCTAGCGCTAGTTCCGGATTCAAAATGTGGATGTAGTATTAGATTATGCGGTTGAAACAAAATTGGTCTAGACCTTTGGAAATAAACATGCACTGGTTTACCAGCAAATATGGCTGGCTATGCAAAGAAGTCACGTGATTAGGCTAATACGAAGCTTGAATGTTTAAAACATGTAACAAGGCTGTATTGTGTACGTTAATACATGTTGGACTGCAAACAAAAGAACGCAGAGCAGCTAAGCGCTAAACTACCTGTGTATCTATCGGATACCGTTTCGGCCCCCGCCACGGGGCCTCATCAGACGGCTTACGGCTGCCGTTACGGTTTTTTTGTTTTTCTTTATTTTTTATTTTCTTTATTTTTTATTTTCTTTATTTTTGCAATAAAATACATTCAATGCATAATGTTATAATTACCATAAGCATAACTACAAATACCGTCATTAAAAAGGTAACGTTTATCATCAAACGCACTCAGACTAGTCTTATTCTGCATAATACTGCCAATTTCTCCACCATCGCTCCGTATAGTTCTCATGACATGTTTGTGTTGAGATCCCTGAAAAAGTGTGTCCTTGTAGAGTTGGTGTCTTATTGTTTTTGACACCACATCCCTGTTCACACCTTTCGCTCTCTTCTTTTCTCTACCTTCAGTATCCAGTATGCTATACATTTTCGATCTCAAACCAACAAATTCCCAAATAGTCTTTCCCGCCATTTCATCTTTCATCTTTCCCATTACTTTCTTATTCGAAATGTCATAACATTTATGGTCTGAAGGATAGTCACTGCAATCAAATAGATTTGAATCCTTCACCATGTCTTCGTAGATGTCGTCTGTTTCGAAAACGTAAATGAGGCTATCGGTGTCGGTCATTAAAAGGGTAGCCGTGGGTCCATACTTATTTTTCACATATTTATAGTGAAAACTATACATTAACCATTTCGATAGATCCAGTACAGTAAATCCAACGTAAATTGGTTTGCATAGCTCTACAGTAGGTCTCTTCATTTTCACAGCCCACAAGCTTTCTCCAACCAGCTTAAATCCACTATACTCGTTTTTCTTTGTTAACTTCGTCAACTTTTCTTCATTTACCACCAACTTAATATCGATATAATTTCTGACGTTTTCCATGGTCTTCCCGAAGACGCTGTTGTTGAACAGTTTGAAAAGATCTTTTTCAAAATTATCCTTTGCCTTTTTTCTTTGTTCCGTATTAAATAAAATGTAGTCAGCCATCCATCTTGACTGGGTGAAGGAGAGAGCACGATGCACCTTTGTTAGTTTCATTCCCAGTTCCAGGTAAAGCTTTAGATTTCGATAATGTACAATATAATGTTCCTTGTTGTATAAGTTAGGAACAAGTTTTCTAGTTTTTCCTTTTTTAATTTTCAATTTATCCTTCGCATCACGAGAGTAAGGAGAAAGCATGTCATCTAAAATTTCCATCTTTTCGACTGCCAGGGGGTAATCGTTATGCAATTCATGCAACATTTCTGGGTAATCCAAATCAACTTCCAGTATATAACCAGTTTCGGAATCATCTGGTATACTCTGAACGTTTATCAAATCATGAACCCATGTGAAGTTTTTCAATGGTAGCGACTCAGCCATTGTCCAACCATAGAGATTATTTGCGTCCAGATAAGTAATCCATGACGTTGGTAAGTTTGAGTCATAATCAGGTACTAGGGGATTATTTGCTTTAGCGTATCTATGACTAATCACCGATACTCCTCCACGAATCCCTCCTTCTAGAAACGTATACATGTCAGGATCTTGTAGTAGCTCTAATTTCACTCCAGTCATCTTTAAACAAGTGTCCCAAGAAAATGATGGTGAGGTAAAATAGTGTGCAGGGTCTAGTTGATAGTTGTACAAACAAAAGTATCTAAAGTTTTCAAAGACATCTCCTAAAAGTAATACATCAGTTTCCAAATATAAATCGTGGTAGTCTCCTAATGTTTTCATTTTAAATTCATTCCATACAGTTTGAGCGTGCTGATAGTCATCATTTGAAATTTCTTCACCAGTTAGAGTGCTAGTAAATGATTCCTTCGCAGGCAAGACGGTTTCATCAAATCTTTGCCAAGAGTCCATATAATCATAGGGGTATACTCCTTTTCTTAGAATGTAAGGTAGCTGCTGCGGTTTGTAATGTGAAGATGTTAGAGTAAACTTTTCTTTTCCTTTATCTCGTAGATTTTTCGTAAGTTGTGCTAGAGACGCCGCCATAAATTGGTAGCTGTCAATAAATTTGATATGCCACCACTTCTTTTTGTGTTGAAGATCCAGTGAGAATGTGAGATAGTCATCAAAACCTTTTGGTATTACTGATATGTTACTTCCTTTAATGTTCTTCATAGCTGCTCCCAACTTTTGGAGGATGAGATGCCCATCG
>JASAND010003618.1:0-32097 GCA_030248195.1 Trissonchulus latispiculum
GCCGAGCGTCTCTGCTGATCTAAATTCTGTATCCGCGTCAACCTAGGCCTGGCAAGTACCTATTAGGCTGATCGAACTGGACAAAGGCACAGGAACTGAACTGATCTCCGCACAGCAAACAGGATTGGAACTGATACACACACAGACTGACTGATACTGACTGATACTGACTGACAGGTAACCACACGATCGTAGCACCAATCTGACTACACCAACTAGACAAGTGAACAGGCTTGATTCCACAGGCGGACAATAGGGCAGAGATTCGCGCTGACGTCAACCCTGTATCAAATGGGTTAAAACCCATTAGAAACAGGAGTGGTGGGGATTAAAACCCCAGCAACTATTATCCGGACCGATTGGCTTTCACGTGCGGATTCGAGACCCGAATTGTGTACTGCGTAATGTAACGTGTTATTTTGTGCTTTTTCGTTGAAAACAGACGAAAACCGACGTTTTCGGGAACCAAACGAACGAGGATGGCCAAGCTTGGGGCCGTTCCGGCCTATTTGGCTAAATATGCAAATGAGGCTCTGACCGAGCCTCCTGTGGGCATAGAGTCGCGTGTGCACTACTCAGTACCAACTACAGACCTAAAACTACAACTAACTGACTTAATCTAAACTGCTACGTACTACCCAGTATATGATGCGTAACCTATTTGCTAGAACTGACTAATGATACGTAATTAGAGCACAATTATGGCCACTGAACAGTATAGTGCTAATTGATGCCAATTATTACTTATTACAAGCTACTTGACACTACTGAGGCCTAGTCTAACTACTTTACCTTAATTATTACTTTAACCTGACCTGGTAACCTAGTATGTGGCTCCTAAACCCTATTATGACAGATATGCAAATGAGGTTACCTAAACTCCTAACTAGGCCTAAAATCTTAACTAGACAACTGGGGATTGACCCTTTCTTGCAGAGGCTCCGCACCTTAGATAAGGTGACTTTACGCGGGCCTCTGAGATCAATCTAGAACCGGTCAGCACAAGACTAACATGAGCTAACGGATGCCACCAGTAACAGCTGATATTACAAATACTAACCGTAAATACCTATAATTACTAATACCAACGAAAACGGTTTTACTTATACCTAACCTACTAATATAAACTAACTACTTACAATGCATGTTCTGATTATTATGACTAATTACTACCTAACATCATAATTTAACTAACTGTTACCCTACGGACTATACTCAAGACCTCCGCGAGGGGTTTACATGAGCAGTCCCATTCATACTGTTGTAATCACACGGCAAGCGTAGCCTCATTCATGCAAACTCAAACATACCACTTTCATGCACTCATCCAAACGGTAAACACACACCTACGGTCGCGCCTATACAAATTCACGCATAACATTTCAGCCACGCGTTCACAGTTACTCACACAAATATTCAAACACATTCACGCAACATTCACACCTCACGCATACTTGGCTTCACTCACAACCTCAACTGGAGGAGTTTACTTGAGGAGCCGCATTAAGCAGCACAATACAAATAATGATCCTAACAGTGCTACAATGGGGCTTATTCCCAGAATACTAACCTAGCTAATTCCTAACTAATATCTACCAATGCGTGAGTATGTTATATTTCGGGAATGGCCCAGAAATGGCCATTCCCACGTGATCGCCCGTGTGTGTTTTCTTTTTAGTTGTGTAAAAGCCAATGGGGACAATAATTGCTGTTTTAGCAATTATTACTACAAAATAGTCTAAGGACAGCTTTCATTAAAGGGGAGCCGGTATTCCCATGTTAAAGTCTTGATAATTAATTAGCTAAATACAATTAAAAAGAGTAAACTTCTGCTTTTAGCGTGTTTTAGGAAACCTCATATTTTAGGCCGGCAATGATTACAAACAGGGCATTGTTATGACAGTTAGTTTTTGAATGCAGCGAAAAAGCATGGCCGACAACTCTAGTTGCCGGCTGTGGGAATAAAAAGGATTCCTAACCTGAAACACCTACTCCCGGAGAGTGGCCTAACTCCCCTTCCTTAAGGTGGGTAGGTAAGGGTCCTCCCCTAAAACTAACTACCCAAGTTTATGTTAATTTTAAGGTTTAAAAGTGGTTTTTTGTGATGAAGACTAAGAGAGTTAAAAGGAATAAAGAGGACGGTTTTAAAACGGTTTGAAAGAGGTAAACTTGAAAATGCTTACCTGGAAATATGGTCGAAAAGGGGCCTTTTAAGAAAAGTACAGAAAACGGAAAAAGTGATGATTTTAAAAAACCCTTTTGGCATGTGTGGTTTGCGAGGTTCGACTGCTCGCAAACCACTGGAGGAAAAAGTGAAAATCTCACTAAAAATTATCCCAGAGGGTGGGGCGAAAGGTCCGCACCCTCACAAGCACAAATTTAAAAAATAAAGGGCACTAGGCCCGAAAAAATAGCACAAAAGTGGTATTCCGGGGTCCGAAGACCCCGGGAAATAGCATAAGTGGGGGGGACCCGGGGACCGCCTTTCAGGCATAAGGGTCCCCGGGTCAAAAGCAGTGCACCCCGTGAGCCGTCCGAAGACATATGGGCTCACGGGGGCGGCCAGATCGTGAGTGCCTGGCTGGCAGAACCTAAAATAGAAAACCCTAGGGGAAATGGGGGTAAGGGGAGAGGTGCTGTAGTCCATGCCTCCGTATATTTGGCGCAGGACACACCTCTCCCGGGTACATACGGACATAAATGGGGGCGAAGACAGTACTAATAATTCTAAGGGGATAGAGACCGACCTCTCTCCCCGACTGCCAGCCAAGCACTGACTTAAAGCTTCTGTTTTCAGTCTAGACCCCAGCAAGGGGTTGGCCTTACAGCTTCTAACAGCTGATTGGCTACTTGGGTGTGATCACGTTTTTCTATTGGGCTGTCGAGTCGTGACCTACGGCAGCCCACAGGCGCGTCTGGCGGCTGGAGGACCCTGGAATTGATGAGGACAGGTGACCCCTCATTTGAAAAGATGGATGGACAAAGGCCGGATTTTTGGTGTCGAATTTTATGGGTCACGGCTGGAGCTCATCACTCCACGAGGAACAGAAGCTCCCCTATTTTCAAAGTTTAGCCCTCCAGGGGCCGCTTCAAAACCACGTAGCGGCTTGAAGAAAAGATCTCTTTTGCTTAGTAGAGACGAGAAATAGAGACGCACCTTTTTGGTCCAGTAGGGACCTCAACACAAAAAGTAATACCTACGTAAGAACTAAAATTACCTAAGTTAATACTATAAACATTATCCTACCTAGAACTAACAGCTACGTATATAACTAGCTTTATTACCTACTTTTATTATTTGTTGAGGCGAACTAGCCCCTCCGTACCTATTTCCTACCTATGTTTGTGTACTGAGCAGTGCAAGGCTGGACTTCAGCCTAGTAGAGGGGAAGTCAGCTGTGACCCCTATGAGGTCACTATTATGGGACTATTATGGGACACTCATTCACGTAAGGTCTGGGAGCTTTCCTCGCTCTCCAGACAAACAGACGGGCGGCCAAAGATGAAAAGGCCGACCCGTGAAAAGGAAAGTGGAAAAATGAGGAGTTAAAAACTCCTTTAAGGAGGAAATTAAAAACCCAATACGTAGGAATTAATATGTATAATTAATTTGTACTTTTTGTTGTTTCAGGAATTAAAAGAAGAACAAGTTGTGATATTGTGTAACTGCTCTTAATTGTTGCGTACTTGATATAATAAAGTGAATAACAATGTGTTTTCTTGTTGTTTTAGGCGGATTTATGCCGAAACTGACTGTTATATACTGTTGACATAAAGGTGACGAGAGCAGGGGAATTAAGGGGGTCTCAAATACGACCCCCCTTGATAATGCTGACGCAACAAGGGTTTACGCAATTCTGGGAGGCCTCAATACGGCCATCCCACACACGTATCGTGAGGGTAAAAGGTCAAAGGGTCAAATCCTTGCACTAAGAGTTGAGCTAATCTTGTTAAACACATACATATTAAATGGTTTTCACACTTATTGAACCCATTGATTAATGTAGTTCAAGGGCCTCAATACGGCCGTATGAACACGGTTAATACACACTCGTTAAACCCTGTTAATTAATTAGATTGTTGAGATTGTAAGGCAATTCTGGCAGTTTTTGGCAGGCTCATAGACAGACATAGGTAATAACTGGCGATTACACATACGAATCCTTTTTACATATGATTACCTGACATAGAATACTGAACCAATTAATAACCACTGAATTTCTACTTTTAATTAGTTTTCCTGTAGGGCCTAGATTTGTCTTTAATTAGGACGTTTGTACTAATTTGTTAACCTATTCCTGGTTGCTAGGTGAGGCTGTAAGGGCGCAAAACACCTTTTTATTGAATAAAACCATTATTACAGTGACAGAAATGGTAATTTCATTACACATACATAATGAGAGCCAACCGTGTATTTTGCTCTGAACGAATAAGGAAGGACCTAATCACTGTAACCTCTTTTGATATAAGTCAGCGTTCAGTCTCTTTGGAGTTTCACCTTATGAACAAGATCTTCAGATATTGTAGTTTCCATCATGTGTGCATCGATTTGTGGAGAACAATTTCGAAGTTAGAAATTACAAAGTGGAAACAAATTTTACAATAAATTTAAGCAGGCGCCTAAAACATGCCTTGTCCTGAAAAACGTCTACTGTGGAAAACTCAATCAACAAGATAAACAAGAAAATGGCTGAAACAGTCGTCAAAGACAAGCCGAAATTGAACAGAATCTGGAACTAAATTACCGCATTGGAGCAAAAGCAGCACCTTAGCTGTTTCCCTTGTTGGTTAAACTATTTGACGCACTGCTGTATGTTGCCGAATGCAACTGCAAATGCAAATTGTCACACCAGGGATCAAGCCAGCCAACCAATTTGGTTACACGATCTGATCACATTTACGTAACAGTCCAGGCAGAAGTCTATCTCTAGCTTAATTTAATCAGGTCCATGGTGACTTAATAGAAAATAGCTCGTCTTCCTACTGTAGTTTTGTCTCCATAAAGTTACACTTTAATGAATCCCGTAAGGAGTATGAAGTGATATAGAAATTAGATTCCTAGATGTAACAGTTAAACAAAGACAGGAATACCTACATAAATTGGAATTGCCAAACAAACATTGCAATCGCAGTTACATTTTTTGAGAAGGGCAACCTCGGCGCACAAAGTGGCCATTACGTTGCTGCTCTTCGTAGACCGAGACCGCTTAAAATCGGGCAAGAAGCGGAGAAGCGAAGTTAAACATGACACCCAACAAGCCAGTTAGACGTACGGTTATTGCAGTTGCAACCAACGCCTGATTGTAGCAAATCGGACTAACTTAGCTCGGTGCTAGCATAACACCGAGTTAACTCGGTGTTAGCTATTCTACAGCTGAGCTCAAACTCAGAGTTAAAATTAGGCCGTTGCACCAACAAACCCTAACCTTCAGCTCAGGGTTATCTTTAACCAATCACATTGGTTTCTTTAGTCAATGTAGGGTAAAACGGGGTAATATGGGACAAAAACGTTTTGCATTTCCGAAGATTTCACTAAGATGAAAGATTAAACCTTTCTATCTGGTTCAATACGCAACCAAATTTTATGATTTATGTATCAAATTGAAGCTTTGTTTGTTCCGAATTTTTGCTATAGTGTTTATTTTGCTCTAGTAAAAGAATTTTGGAATATGTTAATAAAATTGAAAAAGATATAAGATAAAAGATAAGGGACATAATCGGAGAGGGATATTAAGGGACAGCATATGATTTGTGTGTAAATTGGCCTACTGTTTAGCCCACTAACACTCCAGCTAAATAATCAAAATTTGAATAATTTCATAATAGGTCTAAATACCTCAACACTTTGAAATTTATGCTATTTAAGCCTCAAGATTTTCAAAAATTCAAAAAATTTTAAATTTTAAATTTTTTTAAAATTTTGAAATTTTGTAAAAATCTTTTTCTTGATAGAGTCTATGATGCTGAACATTTTTTATCATTGCACCATTTGTTGAAAATGCTTCCTGCGTTTACTATAGCAGTTTTAAAGTTTGAAGATCAAAGAGTTCTGCCGCTTTTAAAAGTTTTACTCGAATTGGGAATTAATCACGATTTTTGGTTGCATCACAGTCATTCATCTGATATTAGCTAAAATTATTTGGGTTTTCAGATCTGTGTTTTGACCTAAGCTCAAATATAGAGCAGAATAACATATAGGCGGCATGTTTCTTTGATCTTAAGATTTTAAAATGGCTGTACGGAGGGCTGGAAGAATTTTCGACAGGTGGTCCAAGAAGGAAAAATGTTCGGCACCCTAAATAGTACCTAATGGCATCAAAAATTTACAATTCCACGGTGTCCCTTAATACCCGCGATTGCAATGTTTGTTTGGCAATTCCAATTTATGTAGGTATTCCTGTCTTTGTTTAACTGTTACATCTAGGAATCTAATTTCTATATCACTTCATACTCCTTACGGGATTCATTAAAGTGTAACTTTATGGAGACAAAACTACAGTAGGAAGACGAGCTATTTTTTATTAAGTTTTTTGGACCTGATTAAATTAAGCTAGAGATAGACTTCTGCCTGGACTGTTACGTAAATGTGATCAGATCGTGTAACCAAATTGGTTGGCTGGCTTGATCCCTGGTGTGACAATTTGCATTTGCAGTTGCATTCGGCAGCAGACAGCAGTGCGTCAAATAGTTTAACCAACAAGGGAAACAGCTAAGGTGCTGCTTTTGCTCCAATGCGGTAATTTAGTTCCAGATTCTGTTCAATTTCGGCTTGTCTTTGACGACTGTTTCAGCCATTTTCTTGTTTATCTTGTTGATTGAGTTTTCCACAGTAGACGTTTTTCAGGACAAGGACAATATTATTAGTTTTAACTTAGGTACCTACTATTCTTACGTAAGTTGTTTTCGTCTTTGTATGCCTTTGGGTCCTTGATGGACCAAACAGGTGTGTCTCCTTTGCTTTCTCATAAGCAAAGGAGACCCTTTTAGTCGGCCGCTGGAGGATCAAGTTTTGGAAATTATTGGAGCTTCTGTTTATTCCCGATTGATGAGCTCCAGCCGTGACCCCTAAAACTTGATACCAAAAATCCGGGCTTTGGCCGTCCATCTTTTCTAATTGGGGGTCACCTGTCCTCATCAATTCTGGGGTCCTCCAGCCGCCAGACGCGCCTGTGGGTGCCGTAGGTCACGAATCGGCAGCCCAATAGAAAAGTGTGTTCATGCCAAAGCAGCCAATCAGCTGCTAGAAGCTTTAAGGCCAGCCCCGTACTGGGGTCTCGACTGCAATTAGCAATTTTCAGTCAGTGCTTGGCTGGCAGTCGGGGAGAGAGGTTGGTCTCTCTCCCCTTAGAAACTTAGTATTAACTTTTGCCCCACTTTGTCCGTATGTACCCGGGAGAGTTGTGTCTTGCGCCAATTATATGGAGGCCTGGACTATAGCACCGCTCCCCTTCCCCCTTTCCCCATAGTGTTTTTTATTTCAGATCCTGCCAGCCAGGCACTCACGATCTGGCCGCCCCCGTGAGCCCATATGTCTTCGGACGGCTCACGGGGTGCACTGCTTCTGACCCGGGGACCCTTATGCCTGAAAGGCGGTCCCCGGATCCCACCACTACTGCTATATCCCAGGGTCTCCGGACACCGGAAGACCACCTTTTGTCACTTTTTCGGGCCCAGTGACCTTATTTTTATGTGTTTGTATCTGTGAGGGCGTGGGCCTTTCGCCCCACCCTCTGGGGTATTGTTTGTGGGACTTTTATTTCTTCTCTCCAGTGGTTTGCGAACAGCCGATCCTCGCAAACCACACACGTCAAAAAGGCTTTAAAAAATCATTACCTTTCCCCCGTTTTCTACATCTTTGTAAAAGGTCCTTTTTGGCCCAATCTATAAGCAAATGGTCATGGGTTTGTTTCTACTCAAAAACCCACTCTCAAACCGTCATTTTCACCTTTTTAACCCTCTCCGTTTTTACTCCAAAATCCTATTTTACACCCCTAAAAACAACATAAACTTGGGTAGTTAGTTTTAAGGGAGGACCCTCACCTACCCACCTTGAGGAAGGGGAGTTAGGCCACTCCCCGGGAGTAGGTCTTTCAGGGTAGGAACACCCTATCCCCACAGCCGGCAACCAGAGTTCCCGGCCATGTTTTACACCGCTTTCCAAATTAACTGTCGAATCTTGTCTTGCTTTTAATCTTCGTCGGGTGAAAATGTGAGGTCTCCTAAAACATTTCAAAAGCGGAAATCTAACTTTTAAATGTTGTTCAACTCATTAATTACTAAGACGTTAACAGGGGAATACCGGCTCCCCTTTAGTCAAAGCTGTCCTTAGCCTTTTTCTGTAATAATTGCTAACGCAGCAATTATTGTCCCCCATTGGCTTTTACCCAAACAAAAGAAAACACACGGGTGATCACGTGGGAGTGGCCATTTCTGGGCCATTCCCGAAATATAACGCACGCTCACGCACTCGTAGCAATTAATAGGAATTAGTTAGGTTAGTATTCTGGGAACTAGCCCCATGATAGCACTGTTAGGGCTGTAATTTGCATTGTGTTGTATAAATGCGGTTCCTCACGTAAACTCCTCCAGTTGAGGTTGTGAGTGAAGTCAAGTATGCGTGAGGTGTGAATGTTGCGTGACTGTGTCTGAATAATTGTGTGAGTAACTGTGAATGTACGAATGAAATAGCATGTGTGAATTCGTGTAGGTGCGATTGTATGCGTGTGTTTACCGTCTAGATGAGTGTGTGAAAGCGGCATGTTTGAGTCTGCATGAAGGAAATTACGTCTGCCATGTGATTATAACTGTATGAATGGGACTGCTCATGTAAACCCCTCGCGGAGGTCTTGAGTGTAGTCCGTAGGGCAAAAGTTAGTTAGGTAATAATATTAGGTAGTAATTAGTCTATAATAAGCAGAACATACAGCATAAGCAGTTAAGGTTAGGTTAGGTAAACGTTTAGTCTCGTGTCAGTTAGTTTTAATAATATTAGTTCGTATTAGTAATTGTAATCAACATTAGTAACTACGGTTAGTATTGTAATATCAGTTAGGATTGTTAATAACTGTTAATACTTGTTAGTATGTGCTGTCCGGTTCTAGGTTGACCCCCAGAGGCCCGCGTAAGTCACCTCATTCAAGGTGCGGGCCCTCTGCAAGAAAGGGTCAATCTACAGTTGTTTAGCTAGGTTTCTAGGCCCAGATTAGGAGCGTTTTTAACCTCATTTGCATATACGCGGTAATATGGTTTAGGAGCCAAATAGTAGGTTACCAACCCAGGCTAGGGTTATAATAGTTGTCATTAAGTCTAGTTAGGCTGCAGTGTGTAGAATAGGCCTCAGTTAGTCCGTAGTAAGTAGTAATTGGTAATAATTAGCACGTTACTGTTCAGTGGCCAGGTTTGGGCCCTAACTACCTATTATTCGTCAATTCTAGCAATTAGGTTACACATCATATACTGGGTAATACGTGGAAGTTTAGATTAGGTCAGTTTAGCTGTAGTTTAGGTCTGTAGTGAATACTGAGTAGTGCAAACGTGACTCTATGCCCATGAGAGGCTCGGTCAGAACCTCATTTGCATATCTAGCCAAGTAGGCCGGAACGGCCCCAAGCTTGGCCATCCTCGTTCGTTTGGTGCTCAAAAAACGTCGTTTCTCGTCTGTTTTCAACCTAAAAACACAAAATAACGCATTACACGTTACGCAATACACAATTCGGCTCTCGAACCCGCACGTGAAAGCCAATCTGTCCGGACAATAGTTGCTGGGGTTTTAATCCCCACCACCTCTGTTTCTAATGGGTTTTAGCCCATTTCATTCAGGTAGCCATCCGATCTGCTCCGAGCGTGAGGAATCCTGCTGCTAGAATCACGTCTGAATATTATCCAGTTGGAGATCACTGTGTGAGGTCTTACCAGTCCCAGTCCAGTTGTGTTCAGTTGTCGTTTGGATCCGGAAAAAGATCCTGTAGCCTGTGTGTTGATCCAGCCCTGCTTGATTTGTCTCGTGGAATCACTGATTAGGTACATATTGGACCTACCTTTTGGTACAGAGCCAGTTCGTGCGGAGCAGACGCGGTGAAAGCTACCTGACCTAGTCTTTTGGGAAAAACCTCAGTTTTGTCATCCCTCAATACTCTAAAGAAAACATAAAGCATCATGTTCAGTGAAAGTGGTACAGCTTACGTTTTGATCCTCACCACCGAAGCCTCCCTCTAAACAGATTGACGCTTTATTGGCTGTCTTGTAACTTAATCTTGAGATAACCATCTGAGCTAGCCGACCCGACCTTTCCGACAATAACCGACACTCTCCCAGCTTGTGATTGTGTTTATCCCTTCTAGAGACGGACCTCTTCTCGAAATTCAGTTATTCTGGGCAGTCAATTACACGGAGACGCCAGAGCAAAGCCAACCTCGCTCCCACTCGATTCGGATTATAAAAGGTGTTGATTAGTATACCTTGTGTGCGAGTGGTCCCAACAGTTACTGTAAGGGACAGAGTCACAGTAGAGGCTAGCACAGAGCCTAAGAGTTGAGTGAGAAAAGCACATAGGATACCGGTTTAGTTAGCCCATACCAGCACTAGAGTGGGCACATACCTGAAGGTATTACTGTAACGACCCCGAAACTGGTCAACCTGCCCTAATCGCGAAAGATCCAGTCAAACCAAACAAAAAGGCAATTCTGGCAGACAGTATCTTGTAATAGTGTTGATTGTAAACCTATAACTGCAGTGATTCGTTGACTGCTGGAATTTGGTAAAACTGTGTGTTTATTTTGTAGCAATAAATAATTATTCTTTTCAGCTGCTTCGGCTTTCGCGCACGTTTCAGAGATCCCCAACTCTATCCGTATTGAGGTTAGAGTTGAAACTACAGTCGCCCATTGAGACTATAAATCCCTGTTCCCTTGCCTAAAACGAACTCACCCAAGTCGACCCCATTTTAGGTCAGCCATTGAGCCCTGGTTGTCAGCATACCACTACAGCCGGAGCCTCAATCTAAGCGAAGAACTCTCGCCTGCCGACCTTGACAGTGTCTTGGATCCTGATCAGATCTAGTCTAGCCTAGTCTATTCTAGTCATAACCAACTACATACGACCCCGAACGAAAACAAAGGTTTATTGGAGATCACGACCCACATCAAATCCGAGAAACCCAGCAAAGATCTGACAGAGTCTATTACAAATACTATCTAACTCTGATAAACGAGTTTTAATGGAGGCAAACATTTCTTTCGATAAACTCTTAATATTTACTGTGCTTTTTAACCATTTATAAGAAACGTATATAATTTCAGGACTCTCTCCTACAACCTTCTATTTCTATTCAACTGCTAGCTTTACAATCATAGCCTTACCCCGGAACCCTTTTTAGTTGCACCGATTGTTGCTTTCTAGCTAATGGCCAGCTTTGGTCGCTTGCCAAAGTTGGGAAATGTATGCAAAATCCAGGTTGCGTATACATTCTAGCTAATTTCTTCATAACAAGGAGAAATACTGATACATGATACTTAGAAAAGTGTCCCCAGTTTTATTTGATAGTGGAATCGAATGATGTAGCCGATGTCTTACAAAAAAATTTACTTTAGAACTCAGTTTTTGCATGCAAAATTACTGTCAAATCTTACAGACATTTTCGGCTTATCTATATTCAATTGTCCAATCGTCCAATTGCGCATTTTATCAATGCCTACTGGCTGCAGTTCGTTGGTTTAGGCTCGAGAATTCGCCGAAAAACCATATTAGCAAAACTGCGATTATTTTGCTTTGAACATCGATTTCTCAAAAAACTACCCAATGGATTCGCGTGATTTTTGGTGGAATGGAAATTCGCACAATCCCACTATTCGCATTATCATTTTTATCGATTTGAGCTAAAACGTCTCCAGTTGCGAGAAAATTGAATACAAAGTTGCGAAATTTCGAAATTATCATCACACGTTTGCCGGATTCTCTGGAGTATTGAGACTTCTCGAGTCAAATCCAAAACATGTCCCTCGGCTCACATGTCCTTCATATCGTGGCACAAGAAGAAATTTTGGCCGATTCTACAGTTTTGAGAAATAGATGTTCAAAAATGTTTGGTCAATATGCACCCGGTCAGATGACAGCATGTCAGGAATTTTTTCTATTTTTTGCTAATTTTGCTAGTTTTATAAGCTCATGTGAATGTACAGATTATACGCTTTAAAATGATGTATAAAGCTCTTTTCAACTCCCAAAATTGCTAAGTTTAAAGGGTTTCGAAAAATCACCATAAAAGCACTGCTATAAAGGATATAGCAACACTGCTTATGATGGCACATATGTCAATGTTGAAGGCTTTTCGCTGTATCGTACTGACCGTGAAGTTGGTATACATAGATTATGTTTCTTGATGTGCACTTCCCACAGCTAAACTCGGTGTTGGTGTCGTTTACCGCTCTATGTTAGCATTACCCGAACATAATAATTTACTGTTTCATGACATAACCGAGCTATGTATTGTAGACCACGAATGCCTATTGGTTGACTTCAACTTTCCCCATATGGACTGGCGTTCCAGTACCACTACTGGAGAGACCGCCAATGATTTCCTTCTGTGTGTCAGTGGAGCCGAACTGTCAAACCTTGTTAGAGAACCAACTAGAGGTAATAATATCTTAGACTAGTGTTCTGTAGTTACATTTATCTAGGTCATGTTGATATCTTAGAACCATTTTCTTCGAGTGACCATGCTATGATAAATTTTTCCTTCTCCCTTGAAAACGCAAGGATCAAACCGGAACAAGCTTCAAGTGCACGAAATTTTAAACTAGCTCACTGGTCGGCCATGGAGGATTTTCTTTCGTCCATAGACTGGAATAGTTTATTTCGTGGAGGTACCTTAGCCGTAGAAGAAACTTGGGAAATTTTCTCTAATATAATCGAAATTGTAATAGAAAAATTTGTTCCTAAAGCAAAAATTGGTACTAAAAGGAATTACGCGTTTGCTACTTTTCGACGTTTGTTACTTAGAAAGAAGAAGTTATGGAAAAAATATAAGACAACAAAAAGCGCTAATGACTTAAAAAATTTTAAAAATATATGTTGAGAATCAACTAAATTAAAGTGTTGCAACTTAAACTCTAAAAGTAACACTTAATCAAAAACTTATTTCTTTCTCACTGTTGTGTAAAACTGTCCGTCTCTGTAGCTAATGATCTTAATTAACAAACTGTCTAATTAGTTGGTGTTTCGATTTGTTGCCGAACGGTTGGATGATTATTGTGGTCCTCTAATAAATTCATTGTTACGCCACCAAATTTGTAGTTGGTTAGCCGCTCATCCTCAACGATCATCCGGAATGGTAACTCATAGGTATTAGTTTGGGTAATTGATTTAGGTAAATTCTTGGATTTAGGCCCGGTCTAAGTACCTGCAGTCGTACCGCCTCTGAATTCCACCTTAGGTCCAGACAGCTGAGGTAGGAATTTCACATATGGCGACCGTGCACAGTTTGACTCTGTCTGGTTGACCATCACTTTTCGACGAAAATTTTGAATTTTCAAAATTTCGAAATTTATTACGATTTTGATATTTTCTATTTTTCTAGTTTATTTGTAATTTAGATAAGTAGTTTCGATTAGTTTTTCTTAGTTTTTATTGAGTTTATTCCATTCTTTGAATTTTTCAAATTATTGAGATGATTGAGCTAGTTCATAGCTACCCAATTTCTGCCTTGGAAACTGTGGTCGGGGGAACTCCCCGACTTCACTGCTGAGTGACCCCCCCCAGAAAATTTTGGGGACGGACTTCCCCCCACCGGAAATATATTGGGGAGGCCTTGGGGACACTCCACGAATTTTTTCAGCCGTTTTTGGGGAAATTTTAGCCACCCCCCCACCCCCCCCCTTGGGCTCCGGACTTCACATCAGGATTTGGGGGAGATTTAAGCTGAGAAGGTGAAGGGTTCACTTTTTGGTGAACACGACACCACCCAAAACTTTAGGGAGGTAAATTAATAATTTAAATTAATTATAATTTAAGCAGCAACGCCTACCTGGTTGACTCCCAGGGCTGCTATAAAAGCCATAAATTAATTATAAATTTAGGTTTATAAACTGTGAATTTCAGGTTCCCCCCCTTAAAATTTATCAAATTTTAGGCTTATTTTATTCTAAATAGGCCCCCCTAAGTTGTATTAACGCGCTAGGTATATATATTTAGTTTAGGGATATTTTTGGTCCACCCCTAAGGACCCCATTTTCAAATTTTTTTTGAGTCCAAAAACTTAGAAATTTTTGGACCCCCCCATCTGAAATTTTCTATACTATCCAGAAATGAATTCTCCGTGTTTTTCTGTACCCCCCCAGTAGGAATTTTAAAATTTTCAATCGACAGGATTTTTTGTAGGACCCCCATTTTGAATTTACACTGTCGGTTACGTACGTAAAAAGCGAATTTTCATAGGCCTGGATTTTTCTGTAGGAGCTTTCTGAAAACCGATTTTTGGTCATTTTAGCACTAATAGGTGGTAAACAAGCTGTGATAAACGTGCCCCCCTTCAAAATTTCGATTTCGGTTCAAAAAACGTAAAAATCGATTTTGACCCAAAATCGTCAATTTTGACCCAAAAATCGACGAAAATTTCAATTTTTGGCCGATTTTTCTATTTTCAAGGGCTAATAACTATTGGATAACATCAACGCCATTACGCCAGACCTATAATTCGAAGATTTTCCGGAAAATGACCAATTTTCTAAAAACCCCCCTGTCAAAATTTTTTTTTGAGATTCGGACATAGTCATTTTTTGAGCTAATTTTTGGAAGTAGGTATTTGGACCCCCCTATAGGTTTCAGTAGGTGCTCCACTCGTTTCTGAGCACAAAAATACCAGATTTTGTCCAAATTTTGGAAAAATTTTCCATTTTGGCACCGAATTTCCGATTACTCATATTTTCAGTCGCGGTGCCCCCCTACTGATTTTTCAATTTTGAGTGTTTTTATCGGTTCTGAGCCTATCTACGACTAAAACTACGGTCGTAGAACGTATCCTAACTGCAGATTCTCAGGATTCCTAGAATTTTTGTGATTTTGTCCCAAAACGGATACCTTTTCAATTTTTGGTCTTTGGCCCCACTATAGTTGAATTTTAATTTTCGGTGATTTTTTTCAATTTTATTCAATCCTACGGTTAATTCCACGAACGTACAGCGTAACCACGCTAGAATTGCTAAGTTTTGCTTGGATTTTCTCCTATTTTCGCCAAAATTTTAGATTTTTCTTTTTTTGGTCGACGTGCCCCCCTTGTGTGTTTTTTCTGATAACTCCTGATTTTTGGATTTTTTCTTGGAACGACGGTAGCATGAGCCGTAGAATAGTTTGTTGAAGTCTTTTGTCACGATTCCATCATATTTCCGGTGATTTTTCCCTAGATTTGACATTTTTTTTATTTTGACGTAATAGTCGATTTTTGATCCCTCCAGCTTTTGAGCAGATTTTTGAAATTTTTGTGCTGGAATATCATCTACGACCTCAACTAAAGGCGTAGATCAATTGTTTGAGCTATTTCTGATATTTTGTGACTAGTTTTCTTGTTTTTGGACGACTTTTTTCCAATTTTTGCGAAACATTTCGACAATCGATAATTCTGCGCAAGAGCGTTTGCAAAGGCATAGAGAAAATTGGGATAATCTTTTTGATCAATTCGCTGATTTACGCGCTCAAATCATTCCGGTAGTAACTAGAGCTCAGCATAGGCAGCATTTGCAAAATATGGCGGACATCAAAACCTATATTGCGCTTTTTAAGAGCTTAAGTCCCTATAACGGTAGAGAAACTACTTTGACTCCAGAGGAATGGATCACAAGTTTTGAAGCAATTATCCGTGCTCATGAGATCCCTGAGGAAAAGAAACGCTCCCTATTACTAGCCAAAATTGGGGAAACTGTCCTTCATAGACTTTCTTCTCTAGGACTTCCAGATACGTACGAAGAATTGGTCAAACTTTTGAAGCTTTTGTACGAACCTGTGACAAGGACAGCGGCTGAACATTCGAGAAATTTCTATGTACGTATTCAAAAGGAGGATGAAAAGGTACAAGATTTTGCCGCTGACTTGGAAATTTTAGCTCGAAAAGCTTTCCCGAATGAGAATGACAACGGAAGGGCAGTGAACATTTTTGAACAGCTCCGTAAAGGTCTTCGCTCTGATTTGAAAACCTTGGGCGTTTCTCTCCTAGCTGATTTGGAATGTTGGGGACAGAACATGGAAAAATTGCGCAAAATTGTGATTCAGCTTTCGCGGTTGGAGGAGGAACAAACTCAAGATTCGTCGACCTCCACTTCCAGTTCCAAAAAGGAATCAAAGACGAAAGCGAAGGTCTGTAGTGTCTCTACCGCCGAAAACTCGGAGCAGGACGAAAAATTGTCCAAACTGCAGTCCCAACTTTTTGATATGAAGCTCAAAAACGCGCAATTGGAAATTGACTTGGAAGCCGTCAAAGCAGGCAAAACGGAAGCGCAAATTTGTAGTGCGAAGGCTCCTGTTTCTACTGAATCCCCTACAGTCGCTGCAGCCCAAGCTACGCCATCTACTTCGACGCAGTCTACGCCAGCGCAGCAGCAAAATCCTAATCAGCGATCTGCTCAGTCCCAGCGTGATCTCAGTAATGTGACTTGTTACGAATGCGGAAACTTGGGACATATTGCTGCAATTTGTGCCTTGCGTACTAATAGAGGCAATTCAAACTTTAGGCGCGACCGTGGACGTGGTAATTTCCGTGGCAATAACCGCGGCAACTACCAAAACCAAAATTGGAATAAAAATTCGCGCTCAAACTGGAACAATAACAACAGCGGTAACAATAATTGGTCTCGAAACAATTCTCGTGGTTCCAGGGGTAATCGTGGAAACTCTCAAAGGCGCGGTTCTCGTCCAGATGTCCTAATGGATGCTAACGGTCAGGCATTCCAAATTATGTCCTACGAGCAATATCAGCAGGCGCAACCGAATGTTTCTTACATAGTTCCCTTAAATTCTAGCGGGCAGAATTTTCAGATTGCGGGAGGCGCAAGCTCCAGGGCTCCCAACCCGCAGTAACTTCGTCCCCTCCTGGAGAAAATTCTAATCCTAGTTCTACTACAGTTTCGAATTCTATCCCTAATGTTTGTTCGGTTTTTTCTTCATCTGAGAACGTGGTGGAAAGTTTAATGAAGACATACCCCAACCAGAAGACAATTTCATCGGATCAAATTTGTTCAGTCTTCTCTTCTTATGCGGGGGTAAATTACCATCTAACCACCAATTCGGACGAACAAACTTAGAAAATTTTCCAAATGCTGCAAATACGTATGTACGTACAAACATGGCATGCTCTATTCAGCCAAATTTTACTGGATTTTCAGCGCCAAATTCTAATACGTACGTACGTACAAGCCCTCCCTCTAATGTTTCTTTTCCGCCTAATGGTTTTTCTGGAAAATCAAAGCAACTTCAATCTGAAACGGAGGAACGTGTCCTTTTTATACCAGATCAACAACGATGGGTGAAATTGGTACCTATTGATGGTAGCCAGGTCGACAAGCGGAATGCACTTTTTCTTCGACCAATCCAACAAAATTCGAAGGTACCAAATCAAGCCAATTTCCATCAGGCAAACTCTTTTTCTGGTCAAATTTTTAGAAATTCACGTTTCCAAAATCAGAAGGCTGGCTTTAGGCCATTGAATTTCCAGCAACCTAGGTTTTTGTTAGCAAATTTTCGGTATAATTTCCCTTTTCAGCGACAACAGCCTAGATTTTCGAATGCGTCTACAGTTTTTTCTGCTAGGAATAATTTTGGATTTGCTCCTCGAACGAGTGCTACGAACGGGCGCAGCTGCGAAAATCAAGCGTTTTCCTTTGGACCTCGCGTGGTTTTCCCATCTGCAAATGCCCACCAGCTAAATTTAGGGACGAGCACATCCAGATCACTACATCTAGGGGTGCCTTCAGGAGCGAACTTTTTGGCTCGCCACTCGAAGGTTACCAAGCATAACGGTGATACTGGTCTACACGAAAAGACAGATCTCTCTGTCCATTATGTAGGAAATCATGCGCCAAGATATTTCAATCATAAGCGACATGCTAGTTCAAAATTTTCTCGTCATGCAGATGACACAATTTCGTTTGTAACTCGTGTTTTTCATTCGCCTAAGTACAGAAGAGAAAGAAAGAAGGAACAAAGACCGCACGTCATTGAGAATACTAGGCATGCTTTTCACTCTGCGACAGTTGAAGTCCATAACTTGAACGCGAACGTTGTAGTACCTTTAAGCCACAGTTCTAAGCCCGATACGTCCACTGAGGATAATTCACTTCAACCGCCCACGTATACTAATGCTAAGGAAGAAAACAATCCTACGACTGAAGTAACTTGTGAAAGCTTACGTACACAGAAGCAGAAACTGATAAAAGTTGCAGACCCAGATTTTTCGGATAGATTTCTTTTTGTGGATCTTGTATCTTCGCAAATTCTTTTACCGCATGAAGTTTCTGAGGATAGTTCAGATGTGGAATCGAACAGTATTGTACACAATTCGCTAGAGGATACGCCATTAGATATTGAGATTAAAGACTCTGATAACTGTGAACGTACTGCATTAGAAGGCGATACTAAAGCTTTATCTGAATTAGAAAACGTTACACAAAACGAAGTAGCTGACACGAATGGCACTTTACCACCAGCACTCAATGCACTGACCGATTCTTCGTTTGTTAAGTCACTTCAGAATTCGTTCGAAAGCACCTTATCTAATTTGTTTGGCACTATTACGTCGCAACCTAAGGCGATAGCATCACCATTTAACAAGTTGTTTTTCTAAGTTAATACTGTTTTAAGCACTTGGTTATTTTTTGTTTAAGGACTTCAATTTTTGATCTGTTTCACGACTTCGATGATACCCACGATTGGACTTCACGATGATGTGATAACGACGATGGATCAATCAATTAGAATTAAAGATGCTATATTGATTTCGCATGGATAGCAGTGCCATTGCATGATTGAAATAAGTTTGACAAGCCTATCCACAGATAAGTTTTGACTAATAGCTAGTATGGTTGACTACGGTTGATGGTTTGTTTGCTATACGTATTTGTTTTTAGTGCCTTGAATCGGTATTCAGTTGACATTGACTCTTCTCAGCGAGTACAAGCACTAGTATAGTGCCAGTTTTTTTGTGAACTTTGTTAGCGGTTGGAAACGAAGTGGTATTGGATGATTTGAACAAAGTGAATAGTATCATAGACTATTTGTTTGACGACATTTGAAAACGTTTAGCACGTATTGACTTTGATTGTTTTGATTCTTGGTTATAATACATGAAGTTGCATTGTGTATTTTTATGTGTTTAAGGATTGGATCAAGCACTTGGTTCCGCAATATGGTACTGGAGACGATTTGGACGATTCATTTTTTCATGGCTATCTATTCCAGCGATTCCCGAGATTTTCTGACTACCATTCGGAATTGGTATGGTGACTATCGAATCGGACCAACAGTTGGTTTGTTAAGTTGGTAACTCACTTTTTTGACTTTAATCTTAACACATATTATCATTTAACTAAACGAAGAGCCAACATCGACTTTTGAAATTAGTAGAATTACGATTGTTTATTAATTTTATCTTTAATTATATACGTACAGTCTCGACATTGACCACTCATGACTTTGACATAATCCAAACTGTGACGTAGTTTAAACTTGGTTGCGTTTTACATTCCCTCCTACGTTGGTGAGTTGTCTTTCTGGACAATCTACACAACAGGGTCATTGGTTTGGCTGAGTGCGAACTTTTTGGCTCGCTTTCTAGTTTAAACTGTGACCCATCCAACTCAAATTCAAATACTAATTTTGGCATCTTTTTCATGAAGAATTAACCAGTAGCGTGTACGAGATTTAAAAGTGACGTTCAAGTTTGTAAAACGGAGTTAAAACGGATTACTAGTTAGTTATTGACGGATTTCTTCGATTTCGAGACGAAACCTAATGTGACTTTTTCGAGGCAAAATTTAGTTTGCGGAGTAACGATTTTGGAAGCCTCATGATGCTTTAGAAGGACGACTTATTTTGGAATTTTTGTTGACATTTTAAACGAGATGGACCTAACGAGCGTAAAATTGCGGCAACTTAAGTGGACTAGATAAACGCGTGTTAGTATTTGTTTTTGTGATCACGATAATCTTGTAATTTTTGTATGATAGCCAATTAATCAGTATTATTCAGTCTGTATAGTTGTTTGGTTCGTATTTTTTGTCGTATTCATATAACCGTGTACAGTGTTGATAGTTGATTGATAGTTAGTGGTTAATTTTGCGTTTGAAGTTCGTTATGCATATACACAAAATCCTAAAAAGCAATATTCGCAAAATCCAAAAAATATTTGTGCTTAGTTTGTTTTTCTTTGTTACTTATACTGTTTACTTACTGTTATGGTTGTTTACGTACGGTTGTTTAATCATTACGGTTAGCTACATCGGTTAATTTTTGTTTTCAGCTAGTGCCATTGAATGTGTAAATATGTTTTCTTGTATGTTGTTGTTTTCTACGTTAATCATGTATTAATCAGCGCAGCTCGGAGCTTTAAGGGTCTTATATATAGATGTTCTGTAGAAATTTTTTAGTCTATTCTGAGTGAATTACTAGTCAATCTGTATAAAATGACATTTTATTCTATTTTCTCTTTTCCTTCTCATTTTCTCTTTCTAGAGCTCTTCTTCTATAGCTTTCGCTTTTAGGATTTCTTTCTTTTTAACTATCTTTTGATTGCGCTGTTGGCTCTGTATAGCCATCATATTATAAATGTATGTGTGTTTAATCGACTACAACAACGGATATAACGACTTCCATCGACACTCTAAATTCGATGTCTTCTGTACATTCAGCTCCGATCCCAGAGTAGAGTTCATACGGGTTTGAACTCATCCTACGGTGAAACCAGAAGACCATCACCCTAAATTAAACTTTAAATTCTACAACAACAACAACGATGCTGCAAATTTATGGACATTACATACTTTAAATTTTGTTTGCTCATTCTATGCATAATTGTTTGTTTGTGTGTTTTTCTAATCATTTTTGCCTTAATTTTTGCCGGTATATGCCTTATAATTTTTGCCATTTGATCAGTCATAATTGTTGTGCTTTATTTCTATGCCATGTACAGTTATTTTTGCCATATATATACTTTACTGTATGATTCGTTCGTAAGCTTTGATTCGTCTAGTTATGTAACCCTGTCCCTATATTTTTCCCCTATATATGTATGTGTTTTAATTTTGGTAGCTCTATATGTATACGTATTTTTCTTGTTTTCTTAGAAAGATCAGGTGATCTTTATTTTTTTATGCGGCGGAGGAAGGTCCGTACGCTAGATCTTTAAAATTTTAGGTTAAAAACGGTTTACAATAGATGCAAAATTTTCTTTGTTTGCAATAGTCTTTTACCTCATTTTATTTGCATTGATTATTTGTTTGTCGTGTATAGGATAACTGTTGTTGTATAGCTTAGTTAGGATATTGAATGTTGTGGTTAGTTAGGTTAGTTTTTGACTTTTGACAAGTAGTTTGATATATGATGTAAAAAATTAACCTATCTACGTTATGTATTTGTGAAACTTTGTATTTTGTTAGCTAAGGATTTTGTGAACTTTGTATAGTTTAGGTAGTTATCTTGTAGTTTTGTATAGTAGTGATTAGCCATAAACTTTGTATTGTGTGTTTTCTAAAAATTGATATAATGCCTATTTGATTTGTATGTATGTAAGTATGATTGTTGAAGGCCGATGAATGTATGAATAATTGTTGTATTTCTACTTTTTACGGTTTTATATTTCTAGTGGATTTTTGGGTATATTACCTTTTCTATGTTGGTCGTTCTCTTTCTCTATTCCATTTATGATTGCTTATTTTTCGCTATACCTAGTTTGGTTGCAACTACTTACTGAATTGTTTCGTTTACTTTATTTTCCCTGTGTTTCGCTATACTTCGCCTGTCTATGACTTCCACTTTGCTACCACTTTTTAACTTTAATTTCTCTTAACTTCTATTTGTGGTTTCTTTGTTTTAACCATGGGTAAACGTGCCAGGATACGTGCCTCATAACTGGTCTCATGGGAATTGTGTGAGATCTATGTTTACCTTTGAAATTCCTTTTAACTTTCAACTATTGAATTACGGTAGCATCTCTTCTCCATCTTGTATTTTAGCAGGCGCTAAAATTTTTCTAACCAGGGGAGGATGTTGAGAATCAACTAAATTAAAGTGTTGCAACTTAAACTCTAAAAGTAACACTTAATCAAAAACTTATTTCTTTCTCACTGTTGTGTAAAACTGTCCGTCTCTGTAGCTAATGCTCTTAATTAACAAACTGTCTAATTAGTTGGTGTTTCGATTTGTTGCCGAACGGTTGGATTATTATTGTGTTCCTCTAATAAATTCATTGTTACGCCACCAAATTTGTAGTTGGTTAGCCGCTCATCCTCAACGATCATCCGGAATGGTAACTCATAGGTATTAGTTTGGGTAATTGATTTAGGTAAATTCTTGGATTTAGGCCCGGTCTAAGTACCTGCAGTCGTACCGCCTCTGAATTCCACCTTAGGTCCAGACAGCTGAGGTAGGGATTTAACATATATCTTTACTATTGCGTTGTCACAACGAAATCGGGCATGGTCCCAACGCGTTGTCACCAGTTGCCACAACGTTTTGTTACTGGTTACACGGACAACACCGTGAGAATTCTGTAGCAACGGCCGTTGTGACAACGCGTTGTGGCAACGCGTTGTCACAAGATTGTCAAGTGTAATCACGGCTTAAGCTTCAATGAGTTCATCGCCAAGAGAACCAGGCACTCGGTGGTTGATGCAGTGGATGCACCAGCACTTAGTGCAATCATCGCACTGGACTGGCTCTGGTACATTATTCGGGCAAATGCACACAGACTCATCTGACCAAAAGTGTCCCTGATATGTGGCATTGAAACGGTCTGCCACCAAAATAATGCAGAAACAGGAAAACGTTTAGGGCGCAGTAGCAGTTGAAATGCACATTGAAAGTATAACCAAGAGTGTTTAATGCATAAGAGTATGACAGCTGGCATACTCCATGTATTATCAGATTAAAAATCCTCTGCACGCTAACCCCCTCCGCAAATTGAACCCCAGTGACCCCCCCGCATCCAGTCGAAACGGGGGTACGCTCACTCGCTCTATGCTTGTGTGTTAGAGCTCGAAAACACAAACACTACTTGCGCGAGTTTTGTGTCCGTTTCGAGCATTAGAACACATGCATAGCGGCCAAATTTTTTGAAGTGGCGGGGGGTCAGCCGTTAGCGTTCTCTAATTAAACTAATTTGTGCAGTTTATGAAGCTCTTTAATTTGAGTTCAAACTTACCTATGTTTGTGGTCTACACTGGAATCAACTCTGACAACACCTCTTTTGAGCAGAAGCGTCACAGAGAACCAATTTCCCAACAAAAATTTTTCAAAAATTCACCGCTCAAAATGATAAGAGCCAGAGAATTATGTCTAAAGCAAACTTGTAGAGCACTTAATAAGCTTTAAAATTACTATAGTCGCTGTGCGTGATATCGACATATATTTCTAGAACTTCAAATTTTAGTTTCTCACTGTACATGTAAGTTATGAAGCTGGCATTTTTACAGAAGGTTTATCACCATACCCGATGTATTTTGATGAAATTAGACTACAATCGCACTTTCTGCAACAATATATGCACGTAAGGGGAACACGACCTCTAAAGGGTGTCCAGTTTGGGGTCATCCCTCCAATTTCACTTTTTTTCACGTATTTTATTGTCTAACTGGGATATTTTGACGAGTTTGTAAAATTTAAGTCGGATCTCTTATGGTTGTAAAGAAAATGATTTTAAAGATGTTTTAAACAAAGGAAACCAAAAATGTCGATTATAATTCTGAAAAAATAAATCACGAAACTGGTGCAGGAGCAGGATGGATACTCAGAGCCACGTGAAATTTTAAGTGTTAGTGGCGTCGGATCGATTCTTTTGTTCTTGCCAAGCTACTGATGGAGGGCCAGCAAGTAAAGTAATTACTTCTTGATCAGTCACATGACATAACACTGGAACCGATCCAATAATTTTAGTGAAATCCCCACTTTCGCTCTTTAAGATTTTTCAATTTCGGTGCTGGCATTACAATTTATTAAACTATAAACCAATCAAGGTCAATTTGCCATCATGACTTATGGCAATATCTAATATTTATTCAGCCTTTTCTTTTGCTTGAAATTGGGTGCTCCTTCCAAAGTCTTGAGCTGCAGCTTTTTTATTTCTGTCCCAATTCTCCTGTAGACTTTCTCCGGCCTAAAATTAAAAATAAAGATATGACAGAATTATATACTTTGTAGCACACCTTAGCGTGCATTCACTGATTTATACGCACGCCGTGTGGGAAGCTCCGAGTTTGGGGCACGAGTGCACGATGCGCTCGAGTCCACGCACGAGGGCTTCTCATACGACGTGCGCAATATAAATTAGTGGACAACGCTACGGTGTGTTGTAAAATGTAAAGTACCTATACAACGATTTAAGCTATCGTTAGACCTTACTCATTTGTTGCAACTGACACATAAGTCATGACAAATTTCAGTTTTATTTGGCAGCAATATCATTGCTTGCCATGGCTGGGAGGTCTACTTTTCGGTGTGCAGCAGAGCTAGGTTGGAGTTCTGCTGTACACACTGCTGTGGCATGTAGGAAACTGTATGCTTCAGCGATTTAGATTAGGGACAGACCTCTCCCCATGCAGCGTCCGTATAACTTAGCTATACGCACTGTGCATTATCTGATTTATATGCACAGCCTTTACACAGTGGAAGTGAAGAGTTGAATATAAGATTTTGCTGCTAGCAGAAAACAAGCAATATGTTCTGCAAACGGTTGAGTTTTAAAATAATATTGTATTGAAATTATAAACCTGCTGCGCAGTCCAATTTTTCATAAGTGATTAAACGTTTGCTTAGGAATTGCACAATATTGTGCAAAACATCGTGCAGTTTTCAGTCCCCATTTTAGTTTAATTTAGAATTTACTTTTTGAACAATTCAATTCAGTTGTATTTGTATACAATTCAATTCAATATATTTCCGAAAGAAAATTATTGCAGATTCACTGCTACAAAATTTGCGATAGGGACAGAGTTGCTCTGTTCGAAGGCTTTATTTATTAGTCATCAGCAGTGGAATAAAAATTCCGGTTTCGAATTCTTCAAACAGATTCCAAACACAAATTCCACACATGCGTAATTACATGGACTAGCAGCAGAAGCATTTCAAAAGAGAAAACCACACAGAAATTATGCATTGCCTATCTTAAACCATTGCACACACGCATTTATGGTGAAATGCATGTTTTTACAAACAAACTGTGTGCCCGAGCCTGGGCCGAGCAAACATAAGAGACCTGCTGCGCTGAGGCGCAGCAGGAAAAACGGACGCTTGCTTGTTCATGCCCACAAAATGCCGATTCATAGCAGGTATAATCCAACCATATCTCAACTCGTTAAAATAGAAAAGAACGGGAAGCCGCATTGCACTTTCTTTGGTAAACTCTGCAGTTTGAGAAGTATGCGACAGTTTGCATGTTTTGGATGCTGAAAGGATCGCTAGAGTATCGATATCTCCCGCTTTTGTAATAGCTATGTAGCTAAACGCTACTTTCTCATCTTCGACACATACATAGAAAATGTTAGGATCCGGTGTTGATCAAAAATCAAATCACATGAAACTTTATTATGTGTCGTGACTTCTCAAAGTGAAAGATTGCCGGAACTTCAAGATTTGTTGCCACGGAAATGACTGTAAGCTCAGATACCACACAAACCGTCGCCAACAGAATGGTGTAAATTGAGCCAAGATATTTCATTAGTTTGAATGCTGTGGAGTGTGGAAGCAGTAGAACTAAATTTTTATGACTTAAAAATAGGTTCTTAAACTATAAAAACTATAAATACAATAGATGTTACGTACATTGTACCGATAGCCGTTTTCGATCAACCGTTCATAAGTATTTTCTATGAATGCGTCAGAGCCCGCTTGGACTGCTTCTGGCAGCTTATCGCGATTGTTATTGTAATGATAGTTAAACTGGCCTGCAATTCCTATAAGCACATCCTGGCCGTCTTCTATCTGTTGAATACATAATGTCTTAAATAAAAATGAACAAATACTACTTCCGAACAGTTAAATGATACAGTCTTGGTTAACTGATACAGTCATGTGTAAAACACATCTGATAACAGAGTAAATGAGAGTAAATCCTACAGCTTGCAGAGTAAATGCTCCACAATCGCAGGAAAGAACTGTGGCAGTTTGCACCAAGTGTGATTAACTATTTGCTACGCATTTGCTAATCGGAAGACCAAATGATCAGCTAAGCAAGCACTAACCTTGCGTATTTGGTTAGCAACAACTCCGTTGCACCACACCTGATAAGAAAGTGATTAACAGATCATCCGTTTACCAGTTGCTTAGCAAATGGTTAGCATTACCAAGAAGTGACAAGAAGTGAAGAAGTTACACATGAAAGGGCTGGATTTTTGGATTTGAACTAATCAGCTATGGGAATTTTATGCCATTATCATGTGATTACAAGTACTGTCGCACATTACACATCATTTCTTTTTAAATGTGATGCAAGAAATTAAATTTTTGTGCTCAGTTGAATTATATGGACATGCTGTCGCGTGCCGTGGGTTGACAACCAGCGCAGTGAAACTTCGCTAATCCTATCGGAGTCTTGGCTAGGCAATGTATTACTTGGACAATATAGCAAGCACACAATTTCTTGAACACCACTTGACTCCACCAGCACAATCATCAAGACCGGTTGAATAGCACAAAAGCAAACGGTTATTAAATTAAATTAATCCGTAAGATTATTGTGATTGCGTAATATATACCTATAATTTGTTTCTCCCAAAATATCCGAAAGCTTCTCCAAATTTCCCATAGGTATAAAGTTTCTTGCTCTTAGTTCTTCCATTCAACTATTGTTAGCCTTTTGGACTGAGAAACTTTTAGAATAGTCCTTGTTCTTGTCACAATGACGTAAGTAACAAACTTGAAGCCAATTTCCAATTCATGCTTAAAATAACTCTTTCTAGAAACCCAGCTTATGCTTACGAACACTCCCTCCTTGCATTACGGTCGCATCGGAGTAGATCTACGAGATTGTCACAAGCATGGACAATAATAATTAACACAGTACAAGAATACGTTGGACAATTACATTCGTAGTTACGTAGCTGCTAATTAAGTCTGTACCGTATATCTTATAATCATTTTCTTTAGTATGGAACTGGATTCACGTAGTGTAGTTTTGCTCAAGATTAAGGTTATTACCTTAGAGTTAAGAACAACTATTTTGAGTTCAGTTCTTATTTTAACTACTAACCACTAAGCACTAAGTATTGCTTTACCGAAGTCTAACTCATTCCTTTTCTAAGTTCGTAGTAGTTGTAAACTAGTATTAGAAATTAGTTTACATCTTTAATACAAGGCTAACTCTGGAGACTGTTGGATTTAAGAGTGTAATAGCTCTTTAAGTTATAAAGCCAAAATAAGCTGAGAGTAACTGTCTCAAATCCAAAATTGGTGAAATTCTAAGACGTTTCCTTGATTTTAGTTAGTGTCAGTCACCGTAGAAGAGACGTGACTAATCCAATGTTCCCTCTCCCCATTTTCTTTACCTGCAATTGCGGATATGGCTTCACATTTAGAGACAGAGGCAGGCACGAGATATTTGCTGAAGTGCACATTGATAAAGAAAATGGAAAGGCAACAAACTAACTAATTTAAATTAAGTAGTAGCTGCTAAGTACACCTGATCAAATGGCTAATTGCTAGTTTCCAGTCATGTGTTGCAAAAGAATACAAATTGGTACAAGTTTTCAAATACAGTCTTTATCACATCATATTAAAAAAGAAAAGTTTAGACGTTTTGAACGTGTGACGTTAGACGTTTGAAGTTAGACCTTTTGATAGGGAACCCGGGCACAGTGGATACACAAGTTAAGAACTTATTTCAGGTCCATCTCTCCTATCCTATCTAGTCTTAGAGTGTGACTCCTTTTCTAATCAGTGGTCAATTGATGGATTCTTTTAACACTCAGAATGTAACTACTTCGCATTCAAAATTGACGCCGTTAAGATTTCCTTCCTATTTGAGCCTAAAAATTCTGAAAATCCTATTTTTATCATTGATGGTGAATATACACGATATACTTTCTGATAGGACCATTGGAGTCCTTTACAGTTTTTGAAAACCACCACATGGTCACGGATCACCAAGCCGAAAACTTACTTGAACTGCTAGCAGAATAGCCACAACAGATACGATACAGAAAATTCGTGCAAGCATGATATGTTCCAAGCCTTAATACACCAATGAAAGAGTTCCCTTTGTAAATAGTATTAATGACATTGCTAACAATAGACTTACAACTAAATTATTTGATAATTGCACCAATTGCACCAATTGGACCAAGTTTAATGGCTGTTAATCTTTAATGAGGTGCATTGATATTATTGACATAATTGAAGCAGAATCTATAAAATTCCAACAAAACCAAGTTTGACAATTAAACGGTCAATGTCGTTTGAGTTTTCAAGCAAGCTACGTTTTCAAATTTGAGTGATAAGTCCAAATCGAAATCAAGCGAAACCTGCAAGCAGACAGGTTTAGCTGATTACACGAACTGTAAAAATAAGAGAAATAAACTGCGTAAAGTATATACTCCAGCAACAGGATATATCAACTTGTCATTTTGTGTCTCATTCAGAGTGAGATAAAGTTTAAAGCAGAATTAAACCCGGTTTACACTAGGCACAAGCACAAACACAAGCACAGGCACAAGCACAACTCCGATTTGAATTTAGTTTAACTTTTTGCATAAGCACAACGTCTGAGTCCAATGAAAATAGCTTTGCATTATTCACAGAAGGCGTTGCCTCGCTGAATTTTAAATTCTATTGGCTATGCTTGTGCTATAGTGTGAACGTTTTCATCTTGTGCTTGTGCTTGTGCGCCACGGTTTGTGTTTGGCACAATTAGTTTCACATTAGCACGAAAAGATAAGGTAGTGTGCAAAGACAAGAAAGTCATTGCGATATATATGCAATCTAAAAATCAAACAATGTCCAAAACAATCAAAATATAATAAATTAATTAACAGTAATAAGTAACTGGCCTGGTATTATATATGTACAGTGTAAAAGTAATGTTTGTTAAAGCTACTAAACGAATCAGATTTCGAAAAGATTTTGTAAGTAGTTTTTAGAACTTAGCATTTGATAAAAGTTTAAGACGAAGCTCAGAACGAAATTCAGGACTTTAATGCCAACCAGCGTCTTTGTCTTTGACCTGGTTTAATTTCACAAAACTAAATACTAGAAAGAAAGAAGAAAGGAAGAAACATTTACTCCAGAAATTAACAACAATTAGCGTCTCATCAACAACAAATGTCAACTGACGTCTACCTAATCTAATCGTTAATGCATAAAGTAAATACAGTTCCTTTTATTGTAACCTTCAGCAGAAAACATTTCATTCAAATTATAATTGCAGTCTCTGCATAACAAACACCGTTAAGGTGGTGATTCCTTTTGGTGACATCAACTTCTTACCGTTCTTACTCATTCATTCCTAGGAGTTAAGAAGTCATTTTTATATCGAAATGGAGCTGAATGTTTTCTCTTTCTAATGAACACAGTGAACATAACTTTAGTTCTTGGAAATTATTTTACTGCATTTTCGAAGTAATTTAATTTTCCAGATTTTTTGCAGACTAAAGCAAATTTTTTCGTGAGGCGTCGGCCATATCATTCGATTCCACTATCAAATCGCTGGGGACCCTTTTTTAATTATTATGAAACCGCTCTTCGTTATAAAGAAATTAACTAAAATGTATGCGCAACCTGGATTTTGCCTACTTTTCCCAACTTTAGCAAGCGACAACTTTAGTTCGAAAGCAGCAATCGGGGCAACTAAAAAAGGGTCCCTGGGTATTTTTGTGCAAAACACGTCTAGTAAGTGGCAACCTTCTATCTTGCATAGTAAATGCTGCACAATCGCTGGAAAAAATTTGGTCTTGTTTTTGCAAAAACTACATTTTTATGATAGCAGCGTACGGGATAGCATTTAAAGGATCATAATGACACTAATAATTGGCCCCGACGAGACCTTCAAATTGACACCCTTAGTTTAATTTTACGGCTTGCGTAGCTCAAGATATGGCGGATTTATTGATTTCTGCAAAAATGACAAGTTTTCAACGCCAAAATAAGAAAATCAGCTATATCTCACTATAGAGAAAAGCTAGAAAGGTGCTTCAAAAAGCAAAAATGTAGAGCTCAATAAGATCTTTCGAATGAATACAATCATAGCCATGCAGCTACTGTCTAATTGTTAAAAATCTGCAAAAACTGCCCTGAACGAAGACGTCGAAGTTTTGAAGCGGGATTGCGCGGAGGGTGATAGAATGCTAAAAGAACTTATTTTGGAAAGTTTCATCAAATTTCATCTTGATTTGTGCCGTCAACCAATAATATGTGCCCAGAAGGAATCACCACCTTAAAGTAATTGTTTCTACATGTTGAACAAGCTGCTCCATATGGGCAGCAATAGTTTATAAGCAACAAATGAAAACTGGCAGGATTACAGCACAAGCACCAGTATTAGCATCAGTTGGGCAGAACCAATAAGTTTCATCATCCGTCATACTGGAACGTCCAAAGAAACAACCCAGTTTAGCTTAAGCTCAAAGAAACTAATCATTAGATCTTTTTCCGGCTACGCCCGGCTATTATACATTATGCTGTGCACATTTGTGTCTCATTTACACTGATAATTTGAAGCTAGCAGAACCGATCAAGTGCTGAGCATAGGAGGGGGTTTAGTACAACACAATAATACGTATATAGTAGTATATGCATTGCAGAATGCATATATCCGTCTGGCAACAGGAATTTGGATTCATGTAATGACGCCATGAATGCTTTCTCTATTATGCAAATTAAGTTAGAGTTCGGAGAAAATAACAGGTTCGTGTAACTAACATATATGTTCAGATGAATGATGCATTCATTCTAAGGCCGTAAGTCATGTATGTTTAAATTCCGAAACACATTTTCCGAATTCGCATTTACCATTCTTTTTTGAAATCACTGGGGCCAAACATTTAGAATCTTGGCTTTAGAAGCAATGTCAAATAACTAAAAACTGAAGAAATGACAAAACTCAGACAATAAATAAGCTTCACTGCGTAGCCGGCACAATACTTTTAAAAAGTTAAGCTCCATGACTTACAAAACTCCTTTTGCACACAACTATTGCTTGTTAGAACCATTTTTAAAAGACAACCCCATTATAAAATATTGTGTTACTAAACCTTGTTCATGCCGAATCACTAAGCCGTCAATAAACAATTTTATAGTTCTATTGTAAATGCTTTAAAATAAGCAAGAGCTTGTATGTTTGAGCACAAAAATAACGAGTTCCATCTTAGTTACATTTCCACAAAGTCAGGCTAATCCCTGATAGTTATGTCCGGACAGGGACAGCTAAGTCCTGACAAATTGTCAACTAAACGACTGAAACCGTTACCTAAAAAACACATAAATAACTGAGACAGTTAGCTGAAACAGGTGACAAATATGTGACTGATACCGTTGATTGGTCTCAGTTGGTTGGTCTCAGTCAGTTATTTATCAACTGCCTGACTCAGCGAACTGCGGCTGCTCCAGGTAACGGTAGCTGCTTATGTGGCTGCTTCGGGTAACTGTTTCAATCACTTACATATCAACTGCCTGCCTCAGTCGTTTATTTAATTTGCCAGGACTTAGCTGTCCGGATTTAGCTATCAGGAATTAGCCTGACTTTGTAGAAATGTGACACTGAGACCAGGCAGCGGCATCAGTCGCTTATTTATTGCCTGACTCAGCTAACTGCCTCCGTTATTTATGTGTCTGTTTCAGGTAACGGTTTCAGTCATTTGTATATCAATTGCCTGTCTTAGTAATTGTTAGGCGCAGCTCGCGCCTAAGACACAAAAGAAC
>JASAND010003619.1:0-12439 GCA_030248195.1 Trissonchulus latispiculum
ATATAATGTATATCCAGTGTTGGTACATAACTCAAAAAGGCGCTACAGTAATGTCATGTGCTTGCTACTATTATATTCACCGGTTCTGCTTTGATGCATAATAAAGATTGCTATTTGAGATTTGTTTGTCAATAAAGAATTTGTTCAGAATAGAACGAATTGTTTGGTTTTGTTCGTTCGGTTGTTTTAGCGTTTGTCTGTTTTAATGTTAGTCTCAAGTTTTTTGTGCAATATATACTAGGTAGGAGTTTTTCCAGGCTTTCTCGATTAGAGTGCTTCCCGGTTTTTTCGCTGGTGGACTCCCCACTGACGCTGTTTTACTGACACTTCAGTTTAGTCTGGATACAAACTCCCAGCTTGACGCAACTGTGGCTTTGGTTGCTCTCTTGGCAGAGTATTTGGAGCGTTAGTCCGGCAACTGGCTTCAAATCTCACCTGAGCAGCGAATTTTTAGTGTTGCAACTCGTAGATGCCAGAGTGAAAAATAAATTTCTATTATTAGAAACTGTTAGCCGCTTGTAAATACGTTCAGTCAGGATTTGTAACGATGGTTTCAGATTTTTTCACAATTTTTGTTTTTTTAGAAAACTTGCAGAACTTTAACCGGTTTCTGTCATGTCTAAGTCATTTCTGAGTATGCTCGGTCTTAGTAAAAGTTTGGTCTGGTACAAGATGTAAAATTTTCGTTCACCTGGAATCGAACCGTAGTCCGTCCCTACCTTGTTGTTGTTATTGCCCGGGCTACTCAGCCAGAAACTGCTATATGCGGGCGCTAACCTTTGTCTCTCCCCATCGGTCATCGCAAGAGTACATAATGATAATAGTATGATACTAAGCCTAGTTTCTGTTGGTCATAGCTAGTATGACTCTCGCTACGTCCCTACCTTGCCCGTCAGTGTCTGTGAGCCTGCTTGCTATACCGATCTTCACTCATCACACCACAGAGTCAGGACGGATAGGCACATAACCTCAATGTCATTGCACCTCCCTGCACAAGAGAATGACTAAAGAATGGCTGTGATTTATACGAAATGAAATTTAGACATTATGTTCACCACGTATCGTCTAGGTTTAGGTCTTCTTAGGTAATTTGGACAGTTGACAGTTTAATCCACTATACCACAGCTGCATATGTTAGTTTGATGGTTGTTGATTGAGCTCAGAAAGACCAGGGGCATGTGTACGCACCTTAAAAATCGAAAGTGGTTCCCTTTGGATAGGGGTATTGCTTCTGTAGCGACTCATAATGTCTTATAGGCATTCTTTCCTAATAGAATCGGTCATCAATACGAGCGATTAAATCCTACTTACTTACAAGATTATACTTCCCTGCAATAACATATATATAAACAAGGACAAGTTAGACTTCTTTGATCATGGTTTACGGTCGGATCAATCACAGGCTATGCTTTCTCCGTAACAGTTTCTGGACTGGAAATTTTGCAGACATTTTGCTTTTGCCGTTAGAAACAGAACCTCTGGGAGAGAATTTTTGTTTTGAGCGAGTGGTTTGCAGAGCTGGAGTCGATAATTTTTGACCGGCACCCGACCCGCGATGCATCATCCTACCCACTTTCGCCATACTTATTTATGTGTAATCCGTGGATTTTGTTTTGGATTTTCGTGAGCAATTATATATATTGTAATTACTTGTGCACTTTCCTTATTTTAGTTTTCTTATCTGTAGCAATGTCTCAGTGTCGATCGTTTCGAGTCAAGGGTCCCTATGATGATATGGTTATTGAAGTTGATAAGGTGGATCTCCACTTCAGTGCGGCTATTTTAGCAAGCCACAGCCCCGTCTTTCACAACATGCTTTTTGGCGACTCCGATTATGTTGAGAAGAAAACGCGACGTGTGAAGATCGCTGATTTTTCTGTCGCAGAAATTGAGACCGTCTTAACCATCATTACTCCGACTCCTGTTACCGAAATTACCGGTAATTTAAGTACATCATCATGCTGTGTAGATTAATTGTTTGTGATTCAGTTTGATAATATCCGCTGCCTCAGCGCATGATGTTATGCGCTCTGGTATTTTAATTCCAGCGTACTACGTGCGATTATGTCTTCATTGTGTGTAGTTGGTAGAGTGCTGGAACGTTAAACCAGATGGCTTCGGTTCGAATCCCACCAGAGATTAATTTCTGGCCTTTGGCGATGCAACCCATCTTACTTCATTCTATTTACCGAAATACATCCAGGTGTAAGATTGACGTGCAGTTTAATGCGGTCGATTAGGGCCAGGCTTCCGTGACTAAGCAACGTTTTGCCAATTTTGCTGAAATTTTCTGTTGAATATTTTGTGTTTTACCTTAACTTGTCCTTGTGTTGTTTCATAGGCAATTTTAGTTTTAGTTTCAGTTTCAATCGGCGGACCAAAATAGTACGTATCAGTTTCAGTGTTTTCAGTCGGCACCTAAAAATTATTTCAGTTTCAGTTTTAGTTTTAGGCAGAGTCTCAGTTTCAGCTCCAGCTGAGGCTGCCTCTCCTCTGAATAGTATTATCGAAATAGCAGATTAAAGCTGCAAAACATTTATATACGTTTTGAGAAAAGAATGAAAAGCCTTGGAACCGAAATGTGAGCGGCTGTCTGAGTTATCATTTGAAAGTAGCCTATAATGTATATATTTTTAGAATCCTCAGGAACTCTAGATTCTGAAAATCCGAAAAAATCCGGAATTCCGGGTTGCATTCACAGAAAATCTACAATTTTTAGTTTTTCGCCCATTTTTTATCGCAATCAAAATTTTGTTTTCACGATCGAATAGAGCTGGTCCCGCTGCATATTTTTGCTCTCACAAGTTTTTTTACGAAAATGCACCTAGTTTCCGGAATTCCGGGTTTTCAAAATTTCCGGATTTTAAAAATGTTCTCCAATGCCTACAAGATGGGTATCGTTTGAATGCTCTTATCGAGCTGAACAACTTTTGTAATAAGATGAACTCTTGAAAATGCACACAATTACCGAAATTTGAGAAAACCGGATTTTCCAATTCCCCACAATATTGGTATCATTCGAAAGCTCTTGATGAGCTGAACAATCTTGTAATAGGCCCAACTCGCAGAAATGAGCCTACTTCTCGGAATTCGCGAAAACTTCCAAGCTAGTGTGAAATCCTGAATTGTAAGTTTCGGGAATTTGTTGCATTTTCAGACATTGGTTCTATTACAAGATTTGTTGAGCTCATCAAGAGCTTTCGAATGATGCCCATATTGTGGGGTATCGGAGAAAATTTTTAAAATCCTGAAAATCCTATTTTCTCAAATTCCTGTAATTGTGTGCATTTTTAAGAGTTCATCCTATTACAAAAGTTGTTCAGCTCGATAAGAGCTTTCGAAAGATACCCTACCGAATAATTTCAGGTCTCTTCCCAAAATAGATTGAGTAAGTTCCGTTTCAGTACCTGAAACATCACTTATATACTTGTCCTTCTTACCTTCTGTTTCAGATGATTCTATTTGGACGGTTGTTCGTTTTGCGGAGAAATACGATGTCGCCTCGCTGCATAGTAGAGTTAAAATATTTGTGGACTCTAGTTGGATGAAGTCAAATGATCGCTTTTGGGAGTGCATTCTTCTTGGCTTTAAATACGACTGGGCGAACGTTATTCAAGACTGTGTGATACGTTTGAAAAATGTCGCTCCATCCGACTATTTGCTGGCGACTCAGAAAATCTTTTCCGACCCGATCATTATGTCTACGGTGAGTCTCACATTTGCCAAACTGGCCAATCTTCTGGCCATATTGCCTTTTGTCCAGTTACCTTCTTCGTTGTCCTGTTCCAGTAGCTATTCTGGTTGTGATTGTGGTGCTTGCAAGCTACGAAAGGTTTCTGAATGCTGCAGATGTGGTGGTAGTATTCCGACATTGTATTATCCGGAACACTTCGCAAAGTTTGCAGCACATGAGTGCACGGAGAAGGAGTCAGTTGACAAGGAATAAGTGTGTTACTGGATGCTTTGGTACACAAATCGTTAGCATCTGCTTACTAAAACTTCTCTTTTATACTATACATGCACTTTGCTACATAATTGGTCTTGAAACTTTGGAGTCTTTGTAATTGATGGACTAAATTTATATAGTCGACTTTGTTTTACTGTTTACTTTGTATTGACTGTTCTTGGTTTCTTGTTTTGGCTTCTTGTATTAGCTTTTTGTATTGACTATTCTTTTGCATAACTGACTTATGGTGCGTAGTCTTAATTGTTCGTTGCTTTCGGGAAACTCTTGCTACTTGGAATTTGTCTTTTCATTTGTCGCTTGTAACTTCACTTGTGTCATTTTTGTCGTGTTCGTCGTTTTTATTTGTGGATGTGTGTAATATGTATCTTTGTTTTTCTGTACTGTTTCTTCTTTTCAGCTACATATGCTTTACACAATATTAGCTGAAGGACTATAGTTGGTACACCCGGGCCACCCCATCACTGAGAGGATTGGGAACAGAAACCAGAAGGATTGGCAATCAAAGATTTGATAATTTTTCTGATAAACAACAATATTAGAAATTTAGGGAAATATTCGTAGCTTTAGATCAAATGTTCTTGTTTCTTTATTGACACATAGTTCAAATTTTGGCCAGTTTCAGTTTTCCTGAAGAAACAATATTTTAAAAATGTTTAGTCAAAGTCAAATTAAAGTTTCAAAACCTTTATATTTCCTCACTTATGAACTAAGGATATGTCCGGTTTGGCCGGGAATGCTGTTTCATACTTTCCTTTGTTAACTTGCGGTTACGTAAGAATGTCCCAGTTTAAGTTATTGGTGGTGTCAAATGTGAGATAGGGAACCTCGGCCAATGTCCTCATTCAACAATTTTAACAGAAAATCTTACAGTACAGTGCCGACTTATTATTTAGTTAATGATCTTATTTTAAAATCACTACTGAATTAGTTTTTCAATAGTCTTTTTTGAATGTAGTTTTCAAGTTTGAATGTAGTCTTCAAAATTTATTCAGCAATTTTAATTTTGCAGAAATCATAATTCAAAGACCATTCAACAAGGATCAGCTATAACACTAAGTAAAAGCATTCTAGTTCTATAAAAATTATATTGTGTGCATGATGAAATGAAGCGCGCGCTAACGAGACAACACCTACGAGATTGGGGGTCTACAAACAACTTTGAGTAAATATTTTGAAAACTTTGAGGCCTAATTGAAAATTCTAATTCGTACAGATCATGGCTTATCACATTTCAAAGCATTTCGAATGGTACTAGCTGATCCTGCTTAGCTTTGCCTGATATCAAGATTTCTCCGGTAATTGGAATTTCGGAAATTCCCGTGTTTTGGCAACTACCTAAATAACACAAAACCATGGCAACAAGCACCTACAAAATGTCAGAATATCTATTGGTGCCTGATTATTGATGCCTTTATAGGTTAATTTGGGGTACCGTTCGTCGCTGTGTTCAAATGGTCGCTGTCACTCACAACCGTACCGAAAAATGGAGATTTTTCAGGTGTGTCAAAATAGGTTCGCGAGGAAAAGTTTTGTAAGCTTTGTAGTTAATTCTTCAGCTCACTGCTCTATGTACACTGTTGCTATACTACAGTTTACAACTACATAAAACACTTTCCATTTCGTTCCAGACAGCGATACAATATTAATAGTTTCAGAAACTCTAATCCCCCTTATTTACTATTTTAAGAAACTTTACCGTTATGAAGTGGTTGCTTTTTAGTTTCGATAATTTCTTACAAATATACATTTTATGTTTCGAAAGAGTGAAATGAAGAACCGATTCAGTAAAATTAGCATAGAAAATGAGATTAATAATGCAAAACCCAACATTAAGGGCAATCAATATATGATTTTTAAATATTCCATTTCGGATCGCCGGATCAGATCGGATCGACAAATTATTTTACTGGATCGGATCGGCTGATTTTTTCCCTGCCGATCCGATCCGATCCACATCACTGTGTAATATGTATTTTTGTTTTTCTGTACTGTTTCTTCTTTTCAGCTACATATGCTATACAGAATAGTAGCTCAAGGACTATAGTTACTACTTAGAGATACACCCGGGCCACTGAGAGGATTGGGAACTAAAACCAGAAGGATTGGCAATCAAAGATTTAATAATTGTTTCTGAAAAACAAGAATTTATTAGAAATTTAGGGAAATATTCGTAGCTTTAGATCAAATGTTCTTGTTTCTTTATTGACACATAGTTCAAATTTTGGCCAGTTTCGGTTTTCCTGAAGAAATAATATTTTAAAAATGTTTAGTCAAAGTCAAATTAAAGTTTCAAAACCTTTATATTTCCTCACTTATGAACTAAGGATATGTCCGGTTTGGCCGGGAATGCTGTTTCATACTTTCCTTTGTTAACTTGCGGTTACGTAAGAATGTCACAGTTTAAGTTATTGGTGGTGTCAAATGTTAGATAGGGAACCTCGGCCAATGTCCTCATTCAACTGGAGACATCGTGCCCGTCACTCAAAACCTCCTGATTCCCACAGCAGCAGAATTTTTGTGTCAGCGAAGTCACCTACCCTAACTCACGGTTTTTTAAGAACCAAGATTGCGTAAAAGTGACTTTCTTTTTGTTATGTTTTGGCATACTTGAAGAAAGTGTATAGATGTGGTGAACTCATTGGAAGGACTAGCTGTAAAAAGTAAAAAGGACAGGTGAAGATATACACATAAAATACAAAAAAGTCTTCCCTCCGGGCTCCGAAGCAGCTGAAGATGGGGCAAGGAGAGGAAATGGACAGATCTCTCATTAATTTTGGCCAAAATAATTTAAATTTATATACCTCTTCGAAGTAATGTAATGTTATTGTTTTCTGGTCTATGCTACAGTAGCGTCTTTTATAAATAGATCTGGCGGACAAGCTTTATTGATTTCATTGCAGATGTCGAACCAGTTTAGTGTTAATCTAGTTCGTCTATACCTTTCATGTTCTTGAAGCAATTTGTTGTTTTGTATGACTCATCTTGGCTTTGTTACATACATTGGTGTTTCGAAAATAAATTTGAACTTGAGTTAGTGTTTCTTGAGTTTTTGATTAGTAAAACTGTTTAGGCAGATAATAGCTTTAATTCTAGAGTTTTCTACATGGACCGTCCGAGATTGGAGTACTGAAGCCCGAGGCCCGAATCAAGGTCCGAGCGGCTCGAATCTGTTCACAGCCCGGACGGACGATTCCCGGACCGATTTCAGCCTTCTCAGGGGCCGTCCGACAGACACGTTACGATGTCCAACTCCAAACTACTTACAGTTATGGCCAGACCAGAGGCCCAACCTACACGACCAACCCAAATATCTCAAGCTGTTAGAAAAGACTCAATTGTACAAACGATAATCATTATATATAAACAATGACTGGTGCAGCCGAATGAAGCTCCGGATTGGTGGTGTACCAAATGACTGTCGTAACTGTTTTTTTTGTTAATTCAAACTTGTCCCCCTCCCTATGTGGGGAGGTGTCACCAAACGAGGACCCCGTTCGATTGGGGCGGTAGCTACAGCTTATTTAGCCGTTGAAGAGATGTTTTGAAGCAAGATTAATACTTTTCCTGATTAGGCTTAGGCTTTACTCCTAGCCTTCTCCCTGGTTTATCTTCAGTAGTCAGAATTTCATATGTCAGAATTTCATTAGTCAGAAACTAACTTTTCAAACTTTCATTAGTCAGAATTTCATTAGTCAGAATTTAGGTTTTTGAAACAATATAAGTTGAACTTTCATTTGTCAGAATTTCATAAGTCAGAATTTCATTAGTCAGAATTTGATTAGTCAGAATTTCGTTTGTCAGCAAATGATCGTTTGTCGTTTGCAAAAAAGCACTGTTCTTCTTGGCGCAAAGTGTAACAAGATGGCTGATCTTGATCATAATTTTATAAAATGATTGCTAGTCTACACAAATATGTGTCTTGGCTCTACCATCAGCAACGAGCAAAACTGTCTTTTCAAAAGTGTTCCCCAACAACTGTGTTGGTTCCGCGTAGACAGGAAATGAAGATAGACTGTTTCCTTAGAATTCTAAAAGAATCAGAATGGCAAAGACTACGTAGTAACTGTTGGATTATGTACTCTTGGTATGGCGCAAATCATCAATGTTCTTTTTGGGGCAGTGTTAAGAGCTACAAAAGAGTTGATTTTAGCTCTGCTCTTCTCTAATCTCCCCTACTTTATCGGGAAAGGCCCTAAGACTGTGCAGCAACGTGCAAAATTTTGAAGAAACAAGAAAAATAAAATTCTGACTTACGAAATTCTGACTAATGAAATTCTGACTAATGAAATTCTGACTTATGAAATCCTGACAAAAGATAGTTCAGCCTATATTATTTCAAAATTTAAATTCTGTCTAATGAAATTCTAACTAACGAATTTCTGACTAATGAAATTCTGACTAATACGATTCTGACTGATGAAAGTAGACGGATTGTGCTCGTTGAAAATCTTTTGGAGCCAGATTTATACACATCGCCTTTCGCTACTTTTAACGACCTTTTTATAGGGAAGCAGACCGTTTCCTGAAAAATTTCTCGGGCAAAGGCAGCTTGTGGAGTTTATATGTGATTGCAGTTGAACTTAATACCTATTGGAATGTATCGGTAACTTAATACGTATCGGAAAAGTATTGTGGTTACTCTCTAATCATTGATTATGCATTTAATTTTCAGCAGATTTTCATTCTGTCAGCCTCATTGCCTAAAATGTCTCAGTGTCGCTCCTTTCGAGACAAGTTGTGCTATGATGATATGATCATCGAAGTTGATAGCGTGGATCTCCACTTCAGCGCGGCAATTCTAGCAAGTCACAGTCCCGTCTTTCACAACATGCTTTTTGGTGACTTCGATTGTGTCGAGAAGGCAACGCGACGTGTGAAGATCACTGATTTTTCTCTGGCAGAAATGGAGACAATCCTGGCCATCATTACTCCGACTCCGGTTACTGAAATTAACGGTAAACTGGGGTTCATGGGACCGGGAAAAACCGGGAATATCAGGGAAAATCGTAAATCTCCGGGAAAAACCGGGAAATCGAAAAAGTCAGAGGAGTTTCTTGTATTTTTTGTGCAAATTCAAGAATTTCGTTAAATTTTAAACATGAATTTCTCTTTTTACCCATGAAACTTGCATTTCTAGTAGTTTTTATTACGTACATTCTTCTTGATATAACCGAATTTCAAATTCTTTGATCTCTTCTTATGTTCTTCCTTAGTTTTTGTCACTTTATTTTGTTTTTAGGAATTCTAGTTGGATGAACGGTAGAGAATTTTCTCAAAAGTTAAACTTTGAGGTAACTTGCCTGCTTCCGCCAAAATAATTATTCTAAAAATTATTTTTTATTAATTTCAAAAATTTCGACATGCCAACAACGTAAAACGTCAGCCAAAATTATGAAAATGACGTACACCCTGAAAACAAAACTGAATGTCTGGAAATTTTTTTTGGCTTTTGCCAAATAAAGTTGATGTTCTGAAAATACAGCTACTTTTCAAGAACACTACCGATTTGAGCAATACAAGATAGTTTTAACTTTTCTTACTAACACTATGAATCATTCAAAAATATTGAACCATTCAACATGATAAATATACTCCAACAGTCCAACATGAGTATACATTCCATTAATTCTTTCTTAGATCTAAGGTTTGGTCTAGTTTCTTGCCATAACCTGAAAATTCACTGCAAGTTTGTGGTTAACCCTGCTCGAGAGCAGGGTTAGCCAACCACATGTTAACCACTTGCTTAGCATTTGGTTAGCAAGTGGTTAAGTTAACCACATTTGGTGCAAAATAGTTTGTGGTTAACTTCTAGTTAACCAAGTGGTTAGCAGCAAATCTGCTAACCATTTGCTAACCACATTTGGTGCAAACCGGTGATAAACGACGAAAAGTTGATGAAGTACAGTTTTGAAAAAACGCCGAATTTAGTCCATTTTAATGAGTTTTTATCTTTTTCAGAAAACTTTCTTACAAACTTTTAAAGGATCTTTTTGCAGTGATTTTTCACATTTTTTATTTTTTATCGTTTGTCGCTTAGCGGAGCAGACGGGATTTTTCTCAAGAATTACGACAATATTAACAAAACGTACGCACGTAAAATCTGTTTTGTTGCTTTTGACTTTGGATGTCCGTCCCTGACGAGCAGAAAGATTTTAATTGCATATAATAAAAATTCTAGAAACAGTTCACAAAATACCCAATTTCAAAAAAGCAATTAAATTTTGTATTTATCTATTTTTTCTGCATTGCAACAGTTTATACCAGATTTTTTGTGTAATTTGAGTATTTTGGTATCATAGAACACGCAATATAAAGCCTGGTTTTGGAATCAGTTTTTGTGCAAGCTTTGAATTTCAGGAAGACCAAGCCACGCTTTTTTTGTTATTAAATACACATGTATATCACTTTATATATGCGAATTAGTTTACTACATCAGTTACTTTGGGCTGCATATAAATCTCTAGCACCTTTGCAAAAGAAAAAATGTGATTTACAAAATTAAAAGATTTTACCGTTTCCATTGTGGTTTACCGATTTTTAAAACATTTAAAGTGTAGCGGGGGTAGTAGTTTAACCTACGTACTAACACCGTTACCACGCCCAGACGTAGCGGACGCGGAGACCGTGGCACAGATGGATAACTGACCGACTACAGGAGACGGTCGGGACAGCCTCGCCAGACAATATACGCAGTAAATAGTCCGATCCTAAGGGCGAGATGACTCGCACTCTCACTCACTTAAGAATAGAACTACCTACCTAGCAGGAGCTCAGAAAGACTCAAACCTAACTAAATACACTTTAATAAAGAATAGAACAACAAGTAACTATTGGTTATAACAGTTATAACAACAATATAAAATACAGGGATGATCCCTCAGTCACACAAACAAACACACAAATAAACTAGACTTACAGTTACAGCGGCTGACGGGGGTCAGCCAACGTACCAAGCTCTGGGGAGAGCTGAGGGAGAGACACAATAATATACACAGCAAATAAGGGGGAGAATAGTAGAGCAAACGCGACTGTACACAACGGCAGAAATAACAAGAGTGAATAGGGGAGCGAGTGTTGGGTTGGACCCTCCCACGAGCGCCCCCTAGTGAGAATTTCCCCCAAATCACGTAGCTCCCAAAGTCACGAGGGGGGGAACCCACCCAATCCCACGCATACACGTTGGGGGAGCTACGTGACTTGCAAACGTGTCCCAGCCCACTTTGATGATGTTATAGGAAGCCAAGCGGGTAGCTAGCCTAGCTACAACCGCCAGCAACGGAAAGGTTGATCATTCCAACCTTGATCCGTTACATCTCCCCAGGGCTCGCCATCCGAACTCCCGAGAGGATCACTGTACAAATGGCGAACTGGTACGTGAGCTGAACTCTCAACAAGTACGTACAGTACAGAGCAATGATGCTACAAGTACAATGCAACAACTGCAGACTGCAAGTCATAAGCTCTAGACTAAATTAGCAAGTGTAGAAAAAACACAAAAAAACAAACGAGTGATTAAATACTACATAATACAGGTGATTAAGCATATACTAGGCGCTATGAAGCACTAGTAACAGTAAAAAATTAAAGCACAAAGTGACAAAATCATACACACGTATTTGGCCATGAAAAATACACGTATTAAAAATAGAACCGTATTAAGTACTGGGATTGTAAGTAACTTAATATGAAAATACAAATGACTTTCCAAACGTAACTCATGGGAAAGAGGAGTTACCCTCCTTTGGAATGTATAGTCAAACGAGTGTGTTAATATATGTTAACAAAGAAATAAAAGTTGAACTTTCAGATAAAATATTAATTAAATTTAAGTTAAACCAAGCTGAGCTAGGGTTTATCAGGCCGTCGCTCAACAAGGCAAACTGCCTATGATAATAATAATCATAATAATAAAATAACCATAGAAAATACACACCGTTAGGTGGAGGTCCTATGGGAAGAAAAACCATACCCGAGACCGAGGGTGGGGTTTAAATTTGTATTTTCATATGACGAGATTCGTCACTGGGTTTTTCGACAATATAAGGCACACATATATATGGCAGTATGGAATGATTCCTCACACATAAAGCACTGTACATATTATGAGCAAATGTCATTGGCATATTAAAACTAGTAGAAAAATACGAAAAATTATACGGTTAAGATACGACATAGTTACGACAAAAATACAAAACTAAGAAAATTCGAGGTTCGCAGCTAACAAAACTAACAAAATACAGTTCGTATAAACTAAACACATAAAATACAGCAGATTCAGGTTCGGACTGCGAAACGCTTTCGAACGACGTTGAGGTAGGCTTCAGACGAGCGCCTTTCAGTGGGACACGGTTGAACCTGTCACAGAGCTCATCCAGGGTACCTGCATGAACCAAAGGCCCACTTCGGTGTACAAGGACCCCTGAATGTTTCGCCCATTCCAATTGTCCGTATTGAACAGGAAGTTGTACTTCC